>JALXJV020000012.1:4577876-4676969 GCA_024633595.2 Lepomis macrochirus | reverse complement strand
AATCTTACTGTATTTACATTTATCCTTAGCCAGCAGTTTCAAATAGGACTTCGATGTCGCCCGCTCTGGCCCCAGGGATGCATTTGACTATGGTCGCTGGTTTCGCTTAACTTCACGTTTACGCAAAATGGAGCTGCCAATTATCAGAGTTGGTTTCTCAGCGGGTGTGTCGCTGAGTGGGGAAAATCTATTAGAAACGGGAAGCGAATGGTGATGTCCTGAGGGCTTTGAATGCTTACGACTATTTCTCCTTCGGACGGTCACCCAGCCACCCTTTCCTGGCTGCTCAGGAAATGCCGGGGAACGGCTACCAGAGGCTAACTCAGGCCGGTCCGCACCGACTACCGGGGACTGGCTAGCTACAATAGGCTGATCTACCAAGGTGCTGAGCCGGACTTCTAACTCACTGAGCCTCGCCTCCATGTCTACAAATAAATTACACTTGTTACACGTACCATTACCGCTAAAGGAGGCAGAGGAGTAACTGAACATCTGACACACCGAGCAGGAGAAAGCAGGAGAGAGAGAGGGAGAAGGAGAAGCCATCGTTAGCTGCTATGCTAAAGTCGCTAACGGCTAAGCTAAAGTACGGTAGCGTTGGCTACCAAAACTTTTGAACAACTATGAGATTGAACAGCAGTCACTAAAGATGGAAAGAACTGTGAGTGCTTAGGCAAACTTACTGTAAGAATAAGTGTTTAGCGGACAAATGGCCCGCTGTAATGATAATCTAACAGTTTTATCTGGTATTTAGCGAGAGCAGCAAACAGGCTACCAACACACAAGCACCGGAAACAGAAATGAGTCAACACGCTTACCGCAGTACGTCAGCACGAAACTGAGTGCAGATAAGGCCATACTCAAGTCCCATAGTTTTGTGCAGGAGGTGGGAAAATATGTTTTCTGGGGGGTTTAATGTATCTTTATAAGTTGTAAGTAAAAAAAAAAAAAGTTTGCTCTTGATGAAAATTTGGAAAATTTGATAGTGCAAATGGCACTCATTTCGTAGAATGACCCTCTTAAAATCCTTCTGCCAGTTATTAAAGATAAAGAGAAAGATAAAACATCTATTGGACAATTTGATAAATGGGTTTCCTGCTAAATGGTAGCTTAAGTTTAAAACATTTGGACCAACTAAAGACATGTTTGGAGAAAGAACAAGAAAAAAAGAGATGAAACCGACCATTTAGGGAAGATATACTCTATGCTATATAAACCAGATTTGAGGGAAAGAAAAGACTTTACTGTTTGCACTCTGTTTGTTTGACCCTTTGCAAAGAATAAAATACTTAAAAGACGTTTTGACTCGATTCTTTATTTCAGAAGACTCACTAAAGGAAAAGTTCAAATACATCTGACTTCAGTACAATAAATTATGGACTGTAAGTTTGATGACTTGTAATAATAAGCTGGTATGTAACGTCGGCCAGAGTCCCACTGCACTTTCACATCCAGACAAGGATGGACAAACACCTTAATGTTTCACTCCAAAGCCTGAGTCATGACCAGTTTCATATTTTAGCCCTTTATCTGGAGAAGCTGTGGACAGGCTGGCAAACTGACAGGCCTTTAATATGATGCTGATACCATATTAAAAACATTCACTAATTGATCCTAACTGTCACACTAGGAAAGGAGAGAGTGAGTAAAATGTGTTGAGTGTAAAGTTGTCAGTCGGGGAATAACACAGGGCTGTGAATGAGCCCTGTCACTGTGATCAGGCTCCTCCTTCTAATCCACCAACTTAGTGTTGATGAAGACTAAACAGAGAGATCACAGCCTTCTTTATACTTGCTGTAGCTCACAGTTCCTCAACACTGCAGATATGACGCCTCTGTTCATCTCAGTGTTGCTGGCTGCTGTGTGCCTTGGTATGAACACAACTCTGGTTCTCTGATATCAATCCAACACTGACATGATTCTTTAACAGCACACTGATACTGTTTGTTGCTGTTTTACAGAATGCAGAGCACAAAAAGACAACGTGCTGCAACCAGAAGGAGATGTGACTGCTGCTGAAGGAGAGCCAGTAACACTTGTCTGTCTATATAACAGCAGTTCAGCAACAAATCCTTATCTCTTCTGGTACAAACAGGATGGAAACAACAGCCCCAGATTCATACTGAGCCGCTTTAAGGTTGGCCAGGGGAACACAGAGGCTGAGTTTGAGGAGAGATTTTCATCCACACTGGATTCCACCTCAAGATCAGTTCCTCTGAAGATCCAGAAGCTTCAGCTGTCTGACTCTGCTGTGTACTACTGTGCTCTGCAGCCCACAGTGACAGGAAACACCAAAACTCTGTACAAAAACCTTTGGAGCAAAGACAACAGAATACTCCACAACGTCCACTAGAGGGAGTCACACACTGTTAAACTTTCAGAGAGAATCACACAACAAATACTTAAACTTCTAAAAGCTGAGAGACAAACACCAAGGATGTCTTCTCTCTACACTGCTGTTTTATTTCTAAAATATAAAGTGGTTCATACAACCTGACATTTTGGTTCTCAGGACAAACAAGAAATGACAAATTAATCCCTTTAGTTCACATATAACATATTTATCCGTATATTTACTGTGTTGCTGAATCTTCTAAATGTAACAGAACAGTTTTTAACTAATTTCTCATCAGTTACCAACATCTGCCACAAACAGTCCAAGCATGGAGACAGGAACAGAAGAGATGAACCAATCCAGAGCCACTTCACTGAGGCCAGCAGAGTTCTTCAGACGGATAATTTAGTACAGAGGTCACTAATAGGTGGACCATGTTCTGGATCCAGACATACAGCCGATCTGTTATTGAGAATTACTACCTCATGACGGAGCGATTTATATTCTAAACCTCATAGCTGTTCTAGTATTTACTGTTATGGTTTAACGACCCAGGAAACTCACAGACCAATTGACCACTCACTAAGCCCCGCCCTCGTTAATTACTGTTGCTAAGTACAACAAACTGTCGGTGCTGCCAATATCTGTTACTGCACTCGCTGGAGAAATATTGTCAAATTAGTTGGAAAAAGCGATCTCAGAAAGAAGCAGTTGCATTATAGATTTGAAGGATCAAACAGTACAAAGTGAACCAACCGCGATCCCCGATGATTGAGACAAAAGACAACAATATAAAGGATCAACACTGTTCCTGTAAAGCTGGGTAGTGTCACGATCCTGTCCTGTGTGCTGTGTTTTTGGGTTTTTGTTCTGAGGGTTTTGGTTTTGTATCTCTGTGTATCTTTTGTGTCTCTGTTCGTACTCCGTCCTGTTAGTCAGTTGTCATGTTCTTGGTCTTGTGTTCTGTTAGTTCGATGTCTCAGTTCATGCCTTAGTGTTTACTTCTGGTCTGTGTTTTTATATGTTATTTTGCCACATGTCTACCTGAGTTCTGTTTTGTTCTCAGCTTCTGTCTGTGTTCCTTGTGTTTATTTGTGATCTGTTTGCTGGTGTCTGTTCCTCCCTGTAGTTCCTCTGTTCCTTTTGCTTGTCCACTAAATACCTTGTGTCCCAGTTAATGTATGGTCTTGTGTTTTACATTTGTGTGTGTCTCTCTCTTTCCCCCTGCTGTCTCTCTGCCCGCCTGCTTGTCTCTGTTTTACCTCGTTAGCCCTGATCCCACTCACCTGTGTTGCTCCCGCCCTGCTCGTTAGACCCTTTGTATAAATGTTTGGTGTTTCTGTTCATTCCCTGTCCGGTCATTGTCGTGATTTTACGCTTTGTCATGTGTTTGTGCTCTGTGCCTGCTCTGCCCTGTCTCGCCTCGCCTCGCCTCTGCCCTGGATCTCCCCCTTTTTGGATTATCTGTGTGTTTTGGATGTTTGGATGACTTTGTTTTGGACTCACCAGCCACTCCTCTGTAAGTGTGCTCGCCTTTTGTATTTGCCTTTAAATAAACCCTTTTGAATTATACCTGCTCCACTCCTGTGTGTCCTGCATTTGGGTCCACACACAACCCTGCACCCCAACCCCGACAGTTAGGCCTCTATTAATTATTACAATGATTAAAAAGCAGAACAGTAGGGCTTTCTTACATTACATTGAGTAGAAAGTTAGCTTACAATAGCTAACTAATGTCACATTAGGAACGTAAACACAGCCGACATTATTCTGGATTTATTTTAGGTTTTGGAAAGAGAATCAATCGTACTTCTCCTTTCAGCTTCTCTGGGCAGCGACTGTAACTATTACAAGATGTCCCAGAAACAGCGTTTGACCATGTCTTAGAAAAAATACAGCATAACTCTTTACATTATAGTCAATGGAGCCAGCTCTGTCGCTAACTAGCTAGGTAGCTAGCGATGTTTTTTCTTTAAGGAGTTGACAGCCTCCCCGAGGCATTTTCCCTAACCTCAACCATGACATTAGTTAGTGCCTAAAGTAAATATATGCATGTCGACCGGCTAACCCTACTTGCTAGCACATCGGCCGTGAGGTGCACTATAGACACCGACTTTTCCAAAGTGTGTATATGTGACGCATGAGATGCTATCAGGTTGATGGAGCGCATCCATGAAAGTGTCGGACTTAAGTTAGAGCGAGTCCTATACTGCGCTGCGATTGGCCAGCTGTGTATTCGGGCCGTGGTTTAGCGAAGGATGCATGTGTTCCAATGAGCTCATGTGATGCTGCTCAGCCAGTCAAATCTGTACATTCTGATAAGCATTGCGAGCAGAGTCCACAAGTGAGATACACAGAGGAAGACAGGAGACGAAAGAGAAAAGAGACTTCACATGGCTTTTAATCAAGAATGTACAGATTCTCACATCTACATTCTTCTTACAGGCAGTTCAAAACCAGAATATCTCATGTATCTCCAATCAAGGCCAGAGCTCACGTTTTTCTCACTGTATTCTGCTCATTTCCAGGTTCATAATCTTATTTAGAGGTTGTACCAGAACAGGTTTACATGGTTTCATTTTCAAAAAACACCATATTTTTTGTCATATTGCACATTGCTGCAGCTCCTCTTTCCCCCCTGTGCTGAAGGCTTCGTTTTAGCTATGCAGTGATGCATCTCGTCTCTAAATGATCTTTGTTGGGAGCTGCACACGCTCAGTTCCTAGTTAAGGACTACCAGCCAATCAGAAGCAGAGTAGGGCGGGTCAGCGAGAAGCCAGTAAACAGCTCGGGTTCAGCTGCACGTGTTGCCGACCAGCTTGGCAACATGGACTGCAGCAAGAGTTTCAGAGCGGTGAGTTATTAATCTGTAACAAAAGGATCTTTCATCCATAAAGTTTTAACCGAGCTCTGTCTCTACATCACAGTAACAACTTTATGTCCACTGACTGCCTGGAGGGTAGCTAGTGTTTGGAAGGGAGAGGAGAGCTGTGTGCTGCAGCTCGCTGTTTCTGAGGGCGTGTCGGAGGATGGATCTAAAATTACTTAAAACAGAGGGACCTAGAGAGGGCTTCTTTAAGAAGGCTAAAGCAGTGGGAACTTGGAAAATGTCAGTAGACAGAGAGAAGTTAATAATGGCTGAAATATTATGAAGGGCAGTTTGCAGTCAGAGCTGTTTGAGGTTTCAGACAGGTGTTTGTGTCCAGATTCCTTCAGGTGAATTTCCTGCAGATTCCTCCTTCAGTCTGACCTTCTTGGATGATGATGACTGCAGCATCACTGTCATTTCTAAAGCTTCCATCAGCCTGAATGGAAACAGAGCACAGCAAGAGGAGGAGCTCCACAACTGAATATGAAAGGCTTCATGTTGGAAGTGAAGAGCTGCTGTGTTCTCTCTATTGTTCATTCAGTACAAGTGGAAATGATGCAGCTCTGCTTAGTTTGGATGATCATCTCCATGTTTCACACTGGTGAGAAATCAAAAGATGTAGGAGGACATGAAAATACACGTCTAGATCTCTTACTCATATTATCGTTTTTGCTATAATAAGTTTAAAGATATTTAATAAAATGTATAAATGTCAGAGTGAAATATATCTTTGTCTTTTTCAGGATCCTCTGAGGATTTAGTGAAACCATTTAAAGATGTAATGCTGGCTTTGGAAGGAGACTCTGTGACTCTCTCCTGCAACTATTCAGGCTCTGTACAAAAACCTCTACTGGTATCACCCTTCGAGGGAACTCGAACTGCGTCGGTTACGACACTATGGGAACGCCTTTAGGCATAGCAGGTCTGAATGTGAATGAAATCACTCCAATCCTATTGGCTTGTAGCTAGAACGGTTGTGACGGATAACCGAGGAGTATAAGGCACACCTGTACACACTCATCATTAGCCAGTCCCTCCAGGATTTCGCTGGGCCTTTTTGTGATTGTTGCGCCTAAAATTCCTGATGTTGCGGCCGCTTCTCAAAAAGCTGCGATGAAAGTTGCGATGTTCTTTGGCATTAGTTTTTAACGGTTAAAACGGCAAAGGTAGACAGATTTTTACTTAAAGTACTCATATTAGGCTTTTTTCCTTTGTCTCACACACATCAACTGATTTCAGTACACATCATAATTGATAGTTGAGGAATTTAAAGTCGTGTCTAAACTTTTTGAGAAAGCTGTTCTATGTTCTTAAATCTCTCTCTCACTCTCACTCACACACACACACACACACACACACACTTCAGTGTCATGCAAACAAGACAGTAACTTTGGTGATGCTATTCACTCGATATACTACAATACATTAACGTTACCTCTAAATTACCATGCATTGTATGTATAAATACTAGTGGTGGGCATAGATTAATTTTTTTAATCTAGATTAATCTAGATAAAAATGGCTCATTTGAATTCTGCCGAAGGCTTTTAAAATATGTGTGCGAATGGGTTTCAAGCCAGGTTTGAAGCCAGGTGGCGCATTAGACCAGGGGCTCATCTCCTGTTTCCAAAATGCATCACAAACTGCTTGAGAAAGCTGTTCTACTATGATAATTGGTGATAAATAAATCATGTTCAGTAAGATGTACTTGTGTGTAGCGTGTGATGTGCTTTGCGTTTAGGTGGTGGGCTACTTGAGACTGGAAGAACTCCTACAGTAAACTAATTCCACATTGCACAAGGTGCAAACAACCTTAGTCTTGTCAAATTTTCCATTGGGAAGCTTCTTAAAAGTAAATTTTCCAAGAAGCAAACCCGGCGACTTCAGAAATGTTCTACACAAAGTGCTGTCCAACAGCTGTCTGTGGACGATGTTGCTACAGTTAGTGTGAGTAAATACCGCACAATGCGTTTTAATCAGCCGGTGATCAATAACTAACCTGGCTAGTTGTAAACAAACAGCTGGCCGAGCGAGGTTGTAACCGAACGCCGCCAACTCGGGTGTGACGTCATTCCCAGCTCCGCCCTCCGAGGTAAATGGAACGCAGCAACAGCTGCATCCATGTTAGCACATCACGTTTGATGTGGTAATTTCACAGTAGGCAGACACACAGGTTCAAGACTTGTTCTCGCCCCCTACAGTGCAATTCTTGCTAAAGTCATCATAGCTTGCGTAGTATAGACCCAGCTCCCAACCCAACTTTGAGAATAGATTAACGGCGATATTTTTTTTATCGCCCGACAAGAGTCTCACGTTAACGCATCATGTTAACGCCGATAACGGCCCACCACTAAAATAAATGTAAATAAAGCAATTCAATTTCTAAATCACCCATCAGCCTGAATGGAAACAGAGCACAGCCAGAGGTTAAACCTCAAGTGTGATGATAAAGTCTTGATCTACTCTACTCTTAGAGAGGATGGTAATGTCAAGATTTAGAAATTAAACCACTAAAAATGTTTTTATGCTAGGAAGCCTTTTTTGGGAGGGGGGGGGGGGTCTCTGAATGATAAACATGATATGTAAACATATAGGCAAGGGAATATAAGGAGATAATATTAAATTTTTACAGAAATCACACCCTGTACAGAACTTTGTTTTCATTGGTGCAGAAAGACCTTACATAATGAACCGTAATGTTTCTATTGCCTTAGAATGAGACACTTCTATCTACATACACCACGGGTCCACCATGATTCTACAGTTGCCCAAACGGACAAACTGATCTAAACAGTATATTTAGTCACTACATTGAAAACGTATGAAGAAGAAGAAGAAAAAGAAGAAGAAAAGGAAGAAGTAGTTGTAGTAATAGTAACAGTAGTTGTCTGTTACTATTACAGAAGAGAAGAGAAATTTGGACAAATGGAGGACCACACGTTTTATTAGACTGTCGGCCACTGTAGCTTCTCCTATAGACTTCCAAAGGGAGGGGTGAGCAGCCAGTGTGCCATTGGTTGAAATCAGGTTGCAATTCACAGCCCTTACCACTAGATGCCACTAAAACCTACAGAGCTCCGAGGAGACGGAGAGATTGAGGGAGGAGCTAAGCTGTTAGTGAACTATAGAAGAGAGAGGAACTTCCATATTCAGCAGAGTTCAATACACAAAGCAGAAACATTCCCTTTATTCAACATGCTGTCATTGGACTATTATGTACTTTCTCTACTGTTACTATCCATTCTAACAGGTATGTGAGATCCTGCTGAGAAAGTTTCATTACTAACTTTTCTGGATGGGATTCATTTGTTGAGTCTTCTACAACATGAAATAACAGAGTTATCTCTTCCTTCAGGTGTCAGCTGTGAAGAACTCACTGCAGTCAGGAATGAAGAGTTCACTTTAGGAGGCAGCTCTGTTACTATGTCCTACAAATATTCTGGGGGAGATTATTTCTTCTGGTATCGACAATATCCAGGAAAACCACCAGAGTTCCTCATCTCTCATCTGGAATCAGGACAAATACTAAAAAATGCAACATCTGGACTGCAGATTAAGGTGGAGCAAAAAGTAATCAATGTGCAGATCATCTCAGCTAAAGTGACAGACTCTGCTGTGTACTACTGTGCTCTGCAGCCCACAGTGACAGGAAACACCAAAACTCTGTACAAAAACCTTTGGAGCAAAGACAACAGAATACTCCACAACGTCCACTAGAGGGAGTCACACACTGTTAAACTTCAGTGTGATGATACAGGCTGGATTCTTTGCACTGATGATAAAAACTTGAAGAAAAATGAGGCATAAATAATGAAGACAAATGAAGGAGAGTGTTTATATCTCTGACATACTGATGATGATAAGCAGAGTGATGTTAACTATGTAGATAAAGTATTGTTTACATCAATATTCCTTTGAGCTCCAGAATATCTATTGCTGCTGGACTAGTTTGAAGTTTCAGTGGCATCTTTTCTTCTTCTGTGGTCTGATTCTGATTGGCCACTAGATGACACTGTAGCTGCTGTTAATCCAAGCTGAGCCACATTATCAAGTAGGCGGTGCACTACTTCTGCACTGTGTTCAACCATTCTGTCAATAATAACTGCTGCTGTGAAGAGAACAATTCTCAGACTGAATGTTGAACATCAGCTAGTTTCTCCTGTTGATTTAAACCTTGTTGTAGAGATGGAACATTGGCTGGGGATTATTCTTGCTGCTCTTTTCTTTGGTAAGATAGAAAGCACAACATGTTTTATTCTTTTCTAAAGATTTATGGAAACTGGAGTTCAGAGCAGAAATCTGTGAACAGCTGAGCTGTTTGTGTCCACAGAGTAACACTGTACAGCTGACATTTTCCACTGTCTTCTCCTCTCAGCCTCATGAACAATGTTAGTCTGATGGCTTCATTTTCTCTACTTTTTCCAGGACTAATAGCTGGAGACACAATCTCTCCTGAAGGAGAGGAAGTCAGTGAAAGAGAAGGAGAATCTGTCACACTCACATGCAACTATGAGACAACTGCTACCAGTCTTGCACTTTACTGGTACAGACATCATTCTGACCTTCAGGCTCCTCAGTTTATACTCTGGAAAGGAGCAAAATCAGTCAGTGATCAAAATTATATTCCTGATGAACGATATGGTTCTGAAACATCATCATCTTCAACCAAACTGACCATCACAGAGCTAACCCTGGCAGACTCAGCTCTCTACTACTGTGCTCTAGAAACACAGTGATACAAAGTGTAGAAGAGGCTGTACAAAAACCTGAACCCAGATATCTGACTACTCTTCAAAGAGGAGGGAAGTGGTATTCAAACCACAGCTTCATATCAGATGGATTCTGCTAATTCCTGTTTTATCAGAGTCACTGTGGTTACAGCTGCTAATGAAACACTGGGGGAGGATTCACAGGAGCATTATGGGTAGTGGGAGTTCAGGATGTAGCAAGATGTAAAGGAGATGACAGACATGAAAATATATTTTGCTAAAGCAAGATTAAATAAATGTAATAAAGATATAAAATGTCAGAGTGAAATATATCTTTGTCTTTTTCAGGATCCTCTCAGGATTTAGTGAAACCATTTAAAGATGTAATGCTGGCTTTGGAAGGAGACTCTTCCAGTTCATCTCCACAGTTTCTCATCACAGGATTATTCAGAAAACGAATTTCATCTGCAGATCTCATCCCACAGTGACAGGAAACACCAAAACTCTATGTATATTATTCCTCATGCAAGTCAGGATTTTCACAATAATTATTTTCATTATGAATTAATCTGCTGATCATTTTCTCTCCATCAATCAACTAATTGTAAAAAAAAATTTTAAATTACTGTTCTTTCCCGCCAACATTTATTTTTTTTGTTTAACCTTCATTTAACTAGGAAGTCACATTGAGGATTAAACGTCTTTTACAAGTGAGACCTAGTCAGGACAGGATCAGATAGCAGGATCTAACAGATAACCAGGCAACAATAAGAACCAACCAATCACAACATCATCATTAGGTGAAACAGAAAAACACAGCACAAGTCTCAAGAACGACATTTTGTACAACACCAAGTCAGAGGGCAACAACACAACATTAGGTAACATAATACCCTACATAGCACTGTTCACAAAAAGACAACAACATTAGTCATAGATTTATAAAGGAATTAAGTGGTAATAGAATTGGCAAAGCAGCTGCAGTTAGCAGTGACAACCTTTTTTAATCTATGTTTAAAATCATGTAGGGAGATGAGGGACTGAAGTTTAAGCTTGGTCTGCACATCATTCCAAGACCAAGGGCCCAGGATCAGGCTTAGCTTTCCAGCCTCTGTTCTGATAACAGGTACTTTGAACTGTAGCCAATTATGTGACTAGATATTGTGCCTGCTTTGCAAAGTTAAAAATGCCCTGTTTAATTAATTTGGAAGTTTACCCGAAATTATCTTCCCAAGTGAAGGGAAGATCATCCTTCCAGTCTGTCCAATATACAATGATGTGTCCTGAAACTAGAGTTAGTGACATATCTGAGAGTTGAGTGATAAAGGGGGTCAAGTTTGGACAAGGTGGACAGAGAGGCAAACCGCTAGGTAGTGTCCCAATAATCAATCAGTGACAGAAAAAGGCCAGCAACTAAGCGTTTTTGTGAAGCCACGGAGAAACAAGACTTATATATAGGACTATACAGAAAAGCCAGCGTGAATTTTAATTTCTTTGCAAGATAATCAAGATGGAATTTAAAATTTGGGTCTTTGTCCAACCAGATTCCCAGATATTTGTAACAGACTCCATCCAGTTGTGATGGGGAACTACCTTGTTCAGCCCAGTGGCAAAAAATCATAACTTTAGTTTTGTGCGAATTTCAAAGCAACTTCAAATCTGATAGAGCATATTGCAGGGTATCACAATCTGCCTGCACATTTAAAAAGGCCAACTCTGCTGTGTGAGCACAGGAGTACAGAACTGTGTCATCTGCATACAGATGATCCTTACAGAATTTAAACTTATCAGAAATATTATTAATGTAAACTGGGAAAAGCAAGAGTCCTAAAACTGATCCTTGTGGAACACTTTTCGTAACAAGGACTGGATTTGACATGTCGTTGCCATTTTTAACAATTTGTGAACGATTAGTCAAGTAGGATTTGTGGTGATAAAAAGAAAAAAAGTAAGCACTAAAGATAAAACACAAATATCAACTGAAACAAATGTATGTAATACTGTTGTAGTCCACTATCCATAAACTAGTTGGCATCACAGAATCAGGTTTTCATTGCTTTTATTCTCATCTTGTTGTTCTCTCAGGCTGTGATTTCTTGTGGTGTACCACAGGTAAGTCCTCTCATTATCGATCTACATGTTACCTTCAGATCAAATATTTTTAACACAACATCTGTTTCTGTTGTTTTGCTATCAATATGATGATAGATTCCATCAAAATCAAGTTATCCTCCCTGTGGCAGTTACAGAGTATTAAGTAACCTGTTTCTTCACTAGTTCCTACAGTCTGCAGACCACATACTGGTTGCACTCTGTTTGTCTGAGGCTTTGCAAAGAATAAAATACTACGTCTTGACTTCGATTCTTTATTTCAGAAGACTCACTAAAGGAAAAGTTCAAATACATCTGACTTCAGCACAATAAATTATGGACTGTAAGTTTGATGACTTGTAATAATAAGCTGGTATGTAGCGTCGGCCAGAGTCCCACTGCACTTTCACATCCAGACAAGGATGGACAAACACCTTAATGTTTCACTCCAAAGCCTGAGTCATGTCCAGTTTCATATTTTAGCCCTTTATCTGGAGAAGCTGTGGACAGGCTGGCAAACTGACAGGCCTTTAATATGATGCTGATACCATATTAAAAACATTCACTAATTGATCCTGTCACACTAGGAAAGGAGAGAGTGAGTAAAATGTGTTGAGTGTAAAGTTGTCAGTCGGGGAATAACACAGGGCTGTGAATGAGCCCTGTCACTGTGATCAGGCTCCTCCTTCTAATCCACCAACTTAGTGTTGATGAAGACTAAACAGAGAGATCACAGCCTTCTTTATACTTGCTGTAGCTCACAGTTCCTCAACACTGCAGATATGACGCCTCTGTTCATCTCAGTGTTGCTGGCTGCTGTGTGCCTTGGTATGAACACAACTCTGGTTCTCTGATATCAATCCAACATTGACATGATTCTTTAACAGCACACTGATACTGTTTGTTGCTGTTTTACAGAATGCAGAGCACAAAAAGACAACGTGCTGCAACCAGAAGGAGATGTGACTGCTGCTGAAGGAGAGACAGTCACACTTGGCTGTACATTTGAGGCAAGTGGCACAAATCCAACTTTGTTCTGGTACAAACAGGATGGAAACAGCAGCCCCAGATTCATACTGAGCCGCTTTCAACGGGACGAAGGGGACACAGCACATGTGTTCAAGGAGAGATTTTCATCCACACTGGATTCCACCTTAAGATCAGTTCCTCTGAAGATCCAGAAGCTTCAGCTGTCTGACTCTGCTGTGTACTACTGTGCTCTGCAGCCCACAGTGACAGGAAACACCAAAACTCTGTACAAAAACCTTTGGAGCAAAGACAACAGAATACTCCACAACGTCCACTAGAGGGAGTCACACACTGTTAAACATCATATAAAATCAGGTGTAAATATTAAAGAGAGACTATCACACAGCACATCTTCTAACAGGCAGTCTAACAGCTGAGACTCCTCCACCCAGGGAGTCCTTTCTCTCCACTGCTGTTTGATCCTTCATTCTGTAAAAACACATGATGTCAAAGCTCTGACTCTGCATCTGTCAGATAAACAGGATCCAGTCTAGAGATTAAAACCTTTGTAAAACAATCAGAGTCCATGAAACAGTTTAGAGAAGAGAATTTATGGATGACCAAGTAATGATCAACCACGAAAGTATAAAACCAAGGCAAGGCAGCTTTATTTATCAATGCTCTCTTTTCTGTTCTACCCATTCAGAATACAGCAGTACATGTACTAAGATCAGAAGGACAGCACACATATCACCTGTCCTAAAGTCCCTGCATTGGCTGCCTGTCAGTTTTACAATAGATTTTAAGATCCTTCTGTTGCTATTATTAGTGCCTTAAAACTTGTCAGACATGCTTTTAATGTGTCCTCCATCAAGATTTCTTAGGTCCTCTGGCACTTGTCTTTTAGTTGTTACCTGAGTGAGGACAAAGACCTAGGGGAGGCTGGACTTTAGTGTGCAGCCTGCCAGAGGAGCTGAGGGCATCACAATCTGTTAACAGCTTTGATTCCTTGGCATTTTTTTCTTTGCGATTAAACAAAATACTAACACCTGTTTAAAGAAAGAAAGAAAGAAAGAAAGAAAGAAAGAAAGAAAGAAAGAAAGAAAGACAACCCTGGCAGTCTTTAAATTGTTAACAAGTCGGATTTATTGGTTTACTTTTCAACACAATGAAACACCACTACCTTTCCTGTCAGGTTGAAAAACATTTCTAAAATAAAAATCTAAAGGGGCTGACTCAAAGAGAAATTGTGCACTACTATTATTATCTATCCAAGTTTCAGTTAAAAGTGTAAAGTCAGAATTGTAGGCAGTAATAAGATTATTAAAAGTGGAAAATTTGACAGATGCCAATTTTCAACAAATCCTTGGTTCAACCAAGTCCAGTTGCCCTTGACTTTAACCTTTGTTGGATGACTATGACCTGGATGACTGAGAATCTTCAAAGACAATTTTCATCCTTGGAGCTGAAAATCTACTTTGTAGGTGATTTATTTTGTAAAGTCCTCTCATGATTTGATTTGTCCTCAAATGTGACTCAAATGACCTTTCTAAAGCACCTTTCCTGTCAGGTTGAAAAACATTCCTAAATTAAAAATTGAAGGGGCTGATTCATGAGAAATAATGCACTGGTATTATTATCTATCTAAGTTTCAATTAAAAGTGTAAAGTTGAAATTGTAGGCATGAATAAGATCATTAAAAGTGGAACATTTGACATGTGTAAACAGTCTTCGTCCTTGGAGCTAAAAATCTACTTTGTAGGTGATTTATTTTGTAAAGTCCTCTCATGATTTGATTTGTCCTCAAATGTGATGCAAATATAATAGTGTGATTAATATTGTTTAAGTAAAATATTGAATAAGTAGGGAATGTGGGTGTCATGTGTAATTGAATAGTAGTATATCATCTGCATAAATATTGACCTCAGTCAGGACCTTCACATAATTTGTGAAGAGTCAGTCAGTGTTACCTTCTCAGCTACTTGTTACCTGATGGAAATGATGTCATTTAGTGAATAACAGCACCACAGCAGAGACAAACTCACTATTTGTCAGAGTTGTGAGAGGAAGGAGGGAGGGATTAAGGGAGGAGCCAAACTGGGACTCAAGGACAGAAAAGACACAAACTTTCACAGTGGTGTTTGATCCAAAACCAGACAGATTCTCTTTCTCTTTAAGATGCTGTCAGTGAACTTCAGTATGTTTGTGACTTTGTTTCTGCTCACAATAAGAGGTAGGTGAGATCATCAACATTAAGAGAGCTTCACTGATAGAAACCTTTAGATTGTAAAGTTACAGAGTTATTTTTTCCTTCAGGTGTCAGCTGTGAACTCACTCCAGTAAAGAATAAAGAGTTCACTTTAGGAGGCAGCTCTGTTACTCTGTCCTACAGATACTCCAAACAAGCAACTGGTAGTGATGAGTTTTACTGGTATCGACAATATCCAGGGAAACCACCGGAATTCCTCATCTTTCACTTGGGAATACAAAATGCAACAAACTCTAGATGGTCTGCTAAAGTGAGTGATGATAAACCCCATCTGGATCTGCAGATCTCCTCTGCTGTAGTGACAGACTCTGCTGTGTACTACTGTGCTGTGAGGCCCACAGTGACAGGAAACACCAAAACTCTGTACAAAAACCTGACAGCTCCTCTGAAGATTTACACACTTCAGCTCCTCCTTTTACTGAACAACAGCGCCACCAAGTGGACACTGACAACACAATCTAATGACAAGTTACAATGTTACTCCTGTTATTAATAAAACACAACTAATCCAGTTCTTATAACACTGATAAGATAAACTAAAATGATTCCAGACTGATGATGATGATTTCATAATTCTAGCAGGGTGAAAACTGGTTAAAGAGACTTTGTTGTAACAGAAAGTTCACATGTTAAAGCTCCTCATTATGAGCTGCTCTGGATAAGAGCATCAGCTAAACAGCTGAGATGTAAATGAGATGTAAATGTTGAGAGTTCCTCAACAGATGATGAAGAGGAAGGGCCAATGATGTGAAGGCCCAGATCCATCAGAGTATCAATGTTCTTCCTCTCTCTCCTCCTCTCACTGCAGACATGAAACACTGGCTGAGAAACATCCTGATTCTGACTCTCTGGCTAGGTAACTCTTTAAACCTACTGATTGTTCTCCTTTAATCAATCATCTTTATTGATCCATCTCTTCCTCTGCATGTTCTCTTCTTCCCCAGAGTGTAAAGGAGAAGACAGAGTGACCCAGCCAGCAGGAGATGTCATTGCTGCCGAAGGAGACACAGTTACACTTGGCTGTACTTTTGAGACGAGTAACCAGTACCCCTACTTATACTGGTACAAACAAGAAGTAAATGAGTCTCCAAAGTACATGCTGAGATGTATTTCACAAACAACAGATTTTGCTGCAGAGTTCACGAAAGACAGATTTAATGCTACAATCAAGAATAAGTCAGTTCCTCTGAAGATCCAGAAGCTTCAGCTGTCTGACTCTGCTGTGTACTACTGTGCTCTGCAGCCCACAGTGACAGGAAACACCAAAACTCTGTACAAAAACCTTTGGAGCAAAGACAACAGAATACTCCACAACGTCCACTAGAGGGAGTCACACACTGTTAAACTTCAGTGTGATGATACAGGCTGGATTCTTTGTGCTGATGATAAAACACTGAAGAAAAATGAGGCATAAATAATGAAGACAAATGAAGGAGAGTGTTTATATCTCTGACATACTGATGATGATAAGGAGAGTGATGTTAACTATGTAGATAAAGTATTGTTTACATCAATATTCCTTTGAGCTCCAGAATATCTATTGCTGCTGGACTAGTTTGAAGTTTCAGTGGCATCTTTTCTTCTTCTGTGGTCTGATTCTGATTGGCCACTAGATGACACTGTAGCTGCTGTTAATCCAAGCTGAGCCACATTATCAAGTAGGCGGTGCACTACTTCTGCACTGTGTTCAACCATTCTGTCAATAATAACTGCTGCTGTGAAGAGAACAATTCTCAGACTGAATGTTGAACATCAGCTAGTTTCTCCTGTTGATTTAAACCTTGTTGTAGAGATGGAACATTGGCTGGGGATTATTCTTGCTGCTCTTTTCTTTGGTAAGATAGAAAGCACAACATGTTTTTATTCTTTTCTAAAGATTTATGGAAACTGGAGTTCAGAGCTGAGCTGTTTGTGTCCACAGAGTAACACTGTACAGCTGACATTTTCCACTGTCTTCTCCTCTCAGCCTCATGAACAATGTTAGTCTGATGGCTTCATTTTCTCTACTTTTTCCAGGACTAATAGCTGGAGACACAATCTCTCCTGAAGGAGAGGAAGTCAGTGAAAGAGAAGGAGAATCTGTCACACTCACATGTAACTATGAGACAACAGCAAGTGGTGCATACCTTTACTGGTACAGACATCATTCTGACCTTCAGGCTCCTCAGTTTATACTCTGGAAAGGAGCAAAATCAGAGAGTGATTATAAATATATTCCCGATGCACGATATGAATCTCAAACATCACCAACATCAACTGAACTGACCATCACAGAGCTAACCCTGGCAGACTCAGCTCTCTACTACTGTGCTCTAGAAACACAGTGATACAAAGTGTAGAAGAGGCTGTACAAAAACCTGAACCCAGATATCTGACTACTCTTCAAAGAGGAGGGAAGTGGTATTCAAACCACAGCTTCATATCAGATGGATTCTGATAATTCCTGTTTTATCAGAGTCACTGTGGTTACAGCTGCTAATGAAACACTGGGGGAGGATTCACAGGAGCAGCAAATCCACATCAGAGAGAAACCACCTGCAGGATGCTTCAAACATAAGACTCTATGGAAACAAATAAATGGACACTGAAAAGACTGAAAATTGAAATTAGTAACTGTTAAAGAAATATTGTGAGCCAGGTTCAGGTTTGAAGAAGTTTCGGAGACTGATGTTACGACTGTGGTCGTAAGTTCTGCTTTATAATATGCCCATGTCCAGTGTTATTGCCATCTGTTTTGTTTATGTAAAAAGGTCTGTGCCACAGCCTCAGAGGGATTGGTGGAGTCTGTCTCTGCTCGGTGGGGGATTGGTGGCAGCGGCTCCAGCCCGCAGCAGATGATTCGTTGCTTCCTGAGGGCTCCTTACTTAAGCGGAGAAGAAGATGGCGGTGGCCGCGTATGTGTGGGCATCCTCCTCCTCTCCCAACCGGCCACGATTTCATCTTGTTTAAGTAGAGGTGGGCCGCCAGTTCTGTTTTCTTCTGGTTTTTCTCTTGTTTACTCTAGGTTGGGAGGTTAGTTGCTTGTCGTTTATTTTGTTTGTTTGACAGGTTAGTTCTGATTTGTAGTTAGGGGTGTTTTGTTTGTTATGTTGGCCTTGGCCCACCCTGAAGTAACTTAGTTAATCCTTAGTTGTTTTCATCTGTTCTAAATAAATTTATTATCTCTTATCCCTTGATAACCTGTGTTGTGTTCATGTGGCTTCTTGGGACTTGGGGAGGATGGGATAGTTTCACGTTGCGTCAGATCCCCTAGACCGGGCGTAACACTGATATGACTTACAAAAGACTTAACATAGCATGGTTTATTGAGCCCGGCTGAGAAGAGACAGTGCCAGCAAACAACATGTGAACCCGTCCAATGCCAACACCAAATCTGAAGGAGAACATCTTTTGATCCCTTTTATGTTTCTGTCTCTCCCCAGGTTCCTGTAGGCTTTTCTAGTAGCTCATCTTTAGCTGCCCTTAACCTAGAACAACTAATCTATCTGATGTTTAGACTCCAATGCTTTGTCACATTGGAATATGACCATCCATGAGTTGTACTCTAAGCTGTGGAGCCAGTGAGTTCTTGCAAACATTCTTGTAGGACTGAACCTTGTAAGATTCCCAGAGAACACTGATATCAGCCAGCCTGACGCCTGAGCTACTGTCTCTACCTTATCAGTCTATTGTTGTCTCCCTGACAAGAACAGGTGCATGTGAGAAATACCTAGAGCACTTATGGGGTCAGCTAAAGTACTCTAAGCTAGACCTGTCTTACCTTTCCTTGTTACATCAACAAAGCCCCTTAAAAATATTCTCAACAGTAACATGTCAGATCTCACCTTCAACATGTCTAGAGATATATTCAAACATTTAGCTAAATAAAAAGGTTTGAGACATAAATGATGTTAATTTAACATTCGTTCACTAATTTTAGAGGTTGTATTTTTTCCCCTTGAGATTTACCAGGTCACAGTGGGTCAGTGTTCAGTCAGACAGTGAAGATGAGTCAAATGTTTGAGAATTCACTAAAAGCAACTACCATGTAAAGAATAAAGCTCAATGTCTTTTGATCTGTAAAGAACCAAAAATCACACTTCCTCTTCTAAGCTGCTTCAACAAAAACAAAACCATCTGCAAATGAAATTTATTTCACTTTAATTCCTCTTCATATTACCCTTAAGTTTGCATTCCGAGCGACATGCCAACGTTGTGACGACCAGAGACCGGAGTCCCTATAATATGAAACAATTCCATAAACAAGGTTTGCCTTCAGGCTCAGCTCCCTCTTCACCACGAATGTCTGGTGCAATGCCTGCATGACTGCTGACGCCGCACCAATCTGCAATCTGAATCACACGCTCCATTTTGCCCTCACTGGTGACCCAGAGATGCCTAAAATCTGTCACTGTGGGCAACATCTCTCTCCCAAACCACAGCGAGCAATAAAACGTTTTCCAGAAGAGAACCATGACTTCAGACTTGGAGGTGCTGACTCTCATCCTGGTGACACAGCCACTGACACCTTGTGTAGTGTGTGACCCACTGTCTCCGATCAGTCACGTAGTGTGAACGCTACAACAACTTCAAGATCCTGTCACAAGACGGCAAGTTGTGTATTGTGAACGGCACGGCCATCGGCCGACGCTGAAAGCCATGGAGCCTGCACGAAACTTTAACTGCAGCCCGTCCCAGTGCATGTTGGAGGCAACGTTCTGAGGAAGCCAACAGAACCACATCATCTGCAAATAGCAGAGCAGCAATTCTTAGGCCCCCAAACCAGACACTTTGTCCCCTCGGCTGCATCCGGAGATATTGTTCATGACAATCATAAACATTATCTGCAACAAGGGACAACCCTGGCCAGCCCAACACCCACCTGCTGATAATAGGGAGCAGTGTGGGTATTGTACTGCGGCCACGGCCGCTGTTGCCCTACACTTTGGCCGTCATGCCCCGTGAAAAAAAAATCATTGTACGGCCACAGTGGCCTGTGTGCCCTGGCCCTGTCCAAGTTCCATGTATAAAGCTTCAGTGCGGCATAGTGGGCTTGCTTTGAATTACAGCGAGCCACCCAAGTAGGTCTCTGAACTTCAATTAGTTCGTGGATTCGCGCAGGTGCAGTCAGTGTCATAATCACATCGATGATCTCACGCGCACGCCTCAAAACAGCAGTGCAAGAAGCATGTAACGTCAGCACATACAGAAGAACGACACTCACTCAGGTAAGCATTTGCACAGCAAACGAGCTAAGCTGTTTTGATGTGATAAGTAACTGATTAATGTGGTAGGATTTGACTGAACGTAACATTTAGTATTACCGGTATTTGCTATTTTTGCATGGTGAACTAATGTTGAAATAATCCACTGCATTCCCTCACTCTCTCTCTCTCCCTCACACACTCTCTCTCTCTCTCTCTCTCTCTAGCTCACACACTCTGGCTTGCTCTCTCTCTCTCTCTCTCTCTCTCTCTCTCTCTGTCTCAATCAATCTCTCTCTCACTCACACACATTCTCACATGTAATGGACTGAATTAACTTTATGAATGCTTTTACTGGCATTTGTGTTGTTTCTATTGTTGTTAAGGGTGTATACCTTCTGGATGAAATGGTTCTCTCTCATTAATTTTTTTTTTTTATTAAAAAAGTCATAATCCATGTCTTATTCCAAATTAGGATGTTATGGTATCAATCTGAATGGGAAAACCATCGAATTGTACTCAATGGCCTTTGTGCCCTGTCATATGGCCTAGGTGCCCCTAAAAAAAAAAAGAAAAGGTGGAGGCCAAATGGCCTTGCCCCTATAATTACATTCCCACCCTGATAGGGAGAATAGCCCAAATGGACAAACTGCTCTACGGAGTGCATTTTGTCACTACGTTAAATATGTACAAAGAAGCAGTAGTAGTTGTGGCAGTAGTCTGGTTTGTTAGAAGTAAGAAAAGATGTGAAATATGGACAAATGGAGGACCACAAGTATTATTTATCCAGACAGAGCGTGTCGGCCACCGTAGCTTCTCCTATGTATTAGGACAGTGTGCTATAGGTTGAAATCAGGTT
This sequence comes from Lepomis macrochirus, assembly GCA_024633595.2. NCBI lineage: Eukaryota > Metazoa > Chordata > Actinopteri > Centrarchiformes > Centrarchidae > Lepomis > Lepomis macrochirus. The sequence continues at coordinate 4,655,685 of JALXJV020000012.1, read as the reverse complement.
ACGATTTGCAACCCTTACCACTAGGTGCCACTAAAACCTACAGAGCTCTGAGGAGACGGAGAGATTGAGGGAGGAGCTAAGCTGTTAGTGAACTATAGAAGAGAGAGGAACTTCCATATTCAGCAGAGTTCAATACACAAAGCAGAAACATTCCCTTTATTCAACATGCTGTCATTGGACTATTATGTACTTTCTCTACTGTTACTATCCATTCTAACAGGTATGTGAGATCCTGCTGAGAAAGTTTCATTACTAACTTTTCTGGATGGGATTCATTTGTTGAGTCTTTTACAACATGAAATAACAGAGTTATCTCTTCCTTCAGGTGTCAGCTGTGAAGAACTCACTGCAGTCAGGAATGAAGAGTTCACTTTAAAAAGCAGCTCTGTGACTCTGTCCTACAAATACCACAAACTGTCAACTGATGATTATTTCTTCTGGTATCGACAATATCCAGGAAAACCACCACAGTTCCTTGTTTCACACTCAGGAACAGGAATACCAATATTAAATCCATACAAATCTAGAATGTCTTTTAAAGTGCGTGATGATAAAACCCAAATGGATCTGCAGATCTCCTCTGCTGCAGTGACAGACTCTGCTGTGTACTACTGTGCTGTGAGGCCCACAGTGACAGGAAACACCAAAACTCTGTACAAAAACCTGACAGCTCCTCTGAAGATTTACTCACTTCAGCTCCTCCTTTTACTGAACAGCAGCGCCACCAAGTGGACACTGACAACACAGTCTAATGACAATTTACACTGTTATTCCTGTTATTAAAGCTTCAGTAGGTAACTTTTGTAAAAATGTATTTTTTACATATTTGTTAAAACTGTCACTATGTCCTGACAGTATAATATGAGACAGATAATTTGTGAAAAAATCAAGCTCCTCTGGCTCCTCCAAGTGGTCCTAGTGCCATTTGCAGAAATTCACCGCTCCCGGTCAGAAACAACCAATCAGAGCCGATCAGAGCCAGGAGGAGTGTCTTAGCAGTGTCAGTCACGCTCGTGTACGCGCTGCTCACTCCCCTCCCCCGCACAGCGCGTACCGTCGTTCAAGCTCAAGATTGTCGGTGTGCCGTAGCTGTGCTAATGGCGGAGAAACAACCTAACATTTCAGGAAAACTGCCAATTTCTCGAGTGGCATCTGCTCAGAAAACAAAGACGGGTAAACAGAAGAAGACCGATGACGAAACACTAGCTAAAAAGAAAGAATTAGACCGAGCCGAAGTAAAACGAGGGTAAAATCGGAGCGGCTTTTCAGAGGTGGAGGAGCTACGTGACCTGAAAGGATTCAAAACCGATGCAGAGCTAGCCACATTTCTGCTTGACAAGTAAGTAACGTTATCCCTGCTTGATTTGTTTCATTTTTAAGAACTACACAACTAAGATAGCGATGCTTATAGTATCACTGGTGATAGCGCAAATCTCATTTTACTCTGTAACGTTAGCTTGTTGCTAAGTCTGACAGTTAGCTTGTTAGCTTGCAGCACTGCAGGAATGTTGTAACGTTAGCAGGTGAAGATTAACTTTAACTTTACCTGCTAACTTGTTCACCCTTTTTTATATACAATCCATGGTTCACCCTCAGTATAGACCACCCAAGAGAAAGCCTGATGGCTCCATAGAGTATGTAATATACATAATGACTTATCAAGAGTGTTGGGTAGTAAATGCGATTATTTGCACATTGTATTGCAGACGTCACCATGTAACAAAATCTGGAGTTACTAGCCTACACAGAATTATAGCCTACTTCTATTGATTGCAATCTGTATTTTGGAATACTAATAGACTCACACCACTACAGTAAAGTGTGTGCTTATTGTTACTTTACCAGATCAAAAAATGGATAGAATATAAATATTGTCATGTTTTCATTGTCTGTGAAATATCTTATTTTAGATTTCGCAAACTCTCTAAGAAGTCCAGAAAGTGGAGTTTGCCATAAAAGAGGAGAAGGACTACCATTACATCCCAGAAATTCACAGGGCAGCTGGAAGTAAACAGGTGTTATCAGGACGTGGACTCCCTCCACTTACAACCATGAGACCAAATGACCCACGTCAGCACAGCGTGCTGTCCGGTGTGCTAGCTCCCACCACACAGGAGCTGTTGGAGACCCAAGTCAGCAGGGCCAAATAAGAAGTAAATGTTTGTATCAAACCATCACTGCTACCTTTTACCTTTCTAATGAAAACTTAAAATTAATTTAATTTAAAAAACCCAGGCCTCGTTTGGCAAAGCAGAATTCTATTTTTGATTTATCTTTAAACATACATGTTTTCTTCCCCCTCAGGATGTAATAATTTGTAAATCAAAATGTCTGACACATCAAATTCTTTATGCTCCTTCAACAGGTCAGACATTACCCCAGACATAGAGACACGTGAAGGAATCCTGTATCAACACAAATCAAAATGTTCACATATTTTCTTGTGCAGGAGAACTTGCAAGAAAAGCTGATTTATTTTACCCATATGCAAAATAAAACATAATATTTCTAAGATGTTGTTATTCCTTGGCTTAGTGAGCTTCCTTGACATTGCATGACTAGAATTGACCCAGTGATTTTCATCATTCCTACTGAAAGTGTTTTAAATTTATTTAAACGGTAATTCAGTAATGTACTATGGTAGTCATGTTTTTGTTTAAACCCTTTATTGAAAAATATTTACAAATCTTTTAATAGAAATATTTTAAATAAGCAATTTCTTTACACACAAGAACGCATTCAAAATTTTTAAAATCACAGATTCACCATGATGGCTGGACGGGGACAGGAGGTAATGTTGGAGGAGCAGCAGGTCTCAAATGACTGAGGACATCAAAGATCAGGCTTGGATCCCATACCAAACATTGTTCCAACACTTGCTGTGTCTGTTGTAAATGTAATTGTGTAAATGTAATCATGTAATTGATTTGCTCCTAGTGATAACTTTAAAATAGTTACAGAAGCTCATTATCCACAGAAACAGCTGACATTACACTACATAGGCCTATATATAAACAAAATTGAATTGAACATTATACTTTATGATGTGCAAAGGGAAAACATTTATACCTGAGCTAACTTTACATGTTCATAAGCAGTTCTCTAATCTTAAATTCTCCACACGCGCCATGTCCTCTCTGCTGAGGTGCTCGGGAGTTGGACCTACTCGGCGACCTCTGCCCTGTCTCCCACGTGCCCTGCTTGATGCTCCGCACACTGCTTCCTCTTCTCCCCGCCAGTCGGCTCGTAGAAGTCGCTGTAACTGTAACGTTAGCTACTGTTATGTTAGCTTGCTAACGTTAGCTATTTATAACTAATAGAGTGCAACGTTATAAAGTTACATTACATGTATTTCAAAATACGTAATGATTTGAGGACCATGTTTGTAGTCAAAATGTGGGCAGGCCATAGTCAATGTAAAGCATATCGTTGATGTTTCGTTCCTACCAGTGAATGTTCCATCGCTGTTTATCCGCCGTCATCGGTGGCCCTGCGTACTAGCCTGCGCGTTCACGGCAGGCTCCGCTGTGGGGGAGGAGCTGTAGCGCAGCAGAGAGCAAGGGGGAGGGACCTGTGAGGTATACTTGTTCAAATTTTCAGGCTAAGTCCACGTTTTCTCAGAACTCCCTACTGCAGCTTTAATAAAACACTGATGAGACAAACACAAATTCCAGACTGATGATGATGATTTCATAATTCTAGCAGGGTGAAAACTGGTTAAAGAGACTTTGTTGTAACAGAAAGTTCACATGTTAAAGCTCCTCATTATGAGCTGCTCTGGATAAGAGCATCAGCTAAACAGCTGAGATGTAAATGAGATGTAAATGTTGAGAGTTCCTCATCAGATGATGAAGAGGAAGGGCCAATGATGTGAAGGCCCAGATCCATCAGAGTATCAATGTTCTTCCTCTCTCTCCTCCTCTCACTGCAGACATGAAACACTGGCTGAGAAACATCCTGATTCTGACTCTCTGGCTAGGTAACTCTTTAAACCTACTGATTGTTCTCCTTTAATCAATCATCTTTATTGATCCATCTCTTCCTCTGCATGTTCTCTTCTTCCCCAGAGTGTAAAGGAGAAGACAGAGTGACCCAGCCAGCAGGAGATGTCATTGCTGCTGAAGGAGACACAGTTACACTTGATTGTACTTTTGAGACCAGTTACACAAATCCAACTTTGTTCTGGTACAAACAGGATGGAAACAACAGCCCCAAATTCATGTTGAGCCGCATGCAAGGGGCCGAAGTAAAAACAGAGGCTGAGTTTAAGGAGAGATTTTCATCCACACTGGATTCCACCTCAAGATCAGTTCCTCTGAAGATCCAGAAGCTTCAGCTGTCTGACTCTGCTGTGTACTACTGTGCTCTGCGGCCCACAGTGACAGGAAACACCAAAACTCTGTACAAAAACCTTTGGAGCAAAGACAACAGAATACTCCACAACGTCCACTAGAGGGAGTCACACACTGTTAAAATTTCTTTGTGCTGATGATAAAAACTTGAGGAAAAATGAGGCATAAATAATGAAGACAAATGAAGGAGAGTGTTTATATCTCTGACATACTGATGATGATAAGGAGAGTGATGTTAACTATGTAGATAAAGTATTGTTTACATCAATATTCCTTTGAGCTCCAGAATATCTATTGCTGCTGGACTAGTTTGAAGTTTCAGTGGCATCTTTTCTTCTTCTGTGGTCTGATTCTGATTGGCCACTAGATGACACTGTAGCTGCTGTTAATCCAAGCTGAGCCACATTATCAAGTAGGCGGTGCACTACTTCTGCACTGTGTTCAACCATTCTGTCAATAATAACTGCTGCTGTGAAGAGAACAATTCTCAGACTGAATGTTGAACATCAGCTAGTTTCTCCTGCTGATTTAAACCTTGTTGTAGAGATGGAACATTGGCTGGGGATTATTCTTGCTGCTCTTTTCTTTGGTAAGATAGAAAGCACAACATGTTTTTATTCTTTTCGAAAGATTTATGGAAACAGCTGAGCTGTTTGTGTCCACAGAGTAACACTGTACAGCTGACATTTTCCACTGTCTTCTCCTCTCAGCCTCATGAACAATGTTAGTCTGATGGCTTCATTTTCTCTACTTTTTCCAGGACTAATAGCTGGAGACACAATCTCTCCTGAAGGAGAGGAAGTCAGTGAAAGAGAAGGAGAATCTGTCACACTCACATGTAACTATCAGACAGATTACACCGATGTTTGGCTTTACTGGTACAGACATCATTCTGACCTTCAGGCTCCTCAGTTTATACTCTGGAAAGGAGCAAAATCAGAGAGTGATTATAAATATATTCCCGATGCACGATATGAATCTCAAACATCACCAACATCAACTGAACTGACCATCACAGAGCTAACCCTGGCAGACTCAGCTCTCTACTACTGTGCTCTAGAAACACAGTGATACAAAGTGTAGAAGAGGCTGTACAAAAACCTGAACCCAGATATCTGACTACTCTTCAAAGAGGAGGGAAGTGGTATTCAAACCACAGCTTCATATCAGATGGATTCTGCTAATTCCTGTTTTATCAGAGTCACTGTGGTTACAGCTGCTAATGAAACACTGGGGGAGGATTCACAGGAGCAGCAAATCCACATCAATTTACAGAAAACATTTGGGACCAATCAGATTCCTCCTAGATGGTTCCTCCTGATGGAAAAGTATCAGCCTGTACTCCTTGAAACTATTCATTCTGACCAATCCCAAACTTGCAAAGAACCTCCACCAAGCTTCACTGTTGTCTTTTTCTTCCACCTTTATTTATTCAGAGAGCTTCACTGAGAGCAACATGTCCTTTGCAGGAAAACCCTGAAAGCTGCCCAGTACTGGTCTGGTGGCTACTTGGAGTTTATGGGCCTTACTCATGGGCACCTCAGTGGTGGTAATGAGGGAGGGCAAGCACTGCTAGTTTTACGTTCCACACCCAGATTTTACCTTGCTGGTCCGTGGATTGGACCAGCAACGTCCAATCAGAAACAAGACGGCGACCGGCGACCTCCCGGTCTCAAGTTCGCTTCTCTAACCTTTGGCCCACTGCCACTGTCTGCAGACACTCATTCTTGTTCCGCTCTCCTGCCCTCTGCTGTGATTCTGTTTGAACTTACATGTTGAACTGGTGATCATTAGCAACGGTTTGGTTTAATTGTTTAATCATACACCTGACAATGTGCCTACAAAATCCCTGACTGCCTTGAGGGTGGTCACACCAAATTCCCCATGTCCTGTTCACTCACTTTGCATTTTGTTAATTGATCAGTATAATCTGTAAACAGTTGAAGTTTTGGAAGCATTCTCACGTTACAGCATTTTCCACACCTGCCTAAAACATTTGCACAGTACTGTATGTGTTGTGTCCATGTCCCTTATGTGTGTGCATGAGTATGTGGAACTTAATGGGGAGGACCAGGTGAGATCAGCGTTCACAAGCCCGCTGACCTGAAAACAGAAAATTAGTCTCAGTCTGTTTAGGCTGTGAGACTGAAGGAGCTTGACTGACAGAAACATCTGGAGCAGCCTGTTGTTTGGCTGGTGAGGATCCTCCATGATCCTACAGTCTCTGGTTCATTGTCCAGGGTTCATTCTGGTTCACACTCTAGTTAGTACTTATGTATTTCATAATTCTAGCAGGGTGAAAACTGGTTAAAGAGACTTTGTTGTAACAGAAAGTTCCCATGTTAAAGCTCCTCATTATGAGCTGCTCTGGATAAGAGCATCAGCTAAACAGCTGAGACGTAAATGTTGAGAGTTCCTCAACAGATGATGAAGAGGAAGGGCCAATGATGTGAAGGCCCAGATCCATCAGAGTATCAATGTTCTTCCTCTCTCTCCTCCCCTCTCACTGCAGACATGAAACACTGGCTGAGAAACATCCTGATTCTGACTCTCTGGCTAGGTAACTCTTTAAACCTACTGATTGTTCTCCTTTAATCAATCATCTTTATTGATCCATCTCTTCCTCTGCATGTTCTCTTCTTCCCCAGAGTGTAAAGGAGAAGACAGAGTGACCCAGCCAGCAGGAGATGTCATTGCTGCTGAAGGAGGCACAGTTACACTTGGCTGTACTTTTGAGACGAGTAACACAGGTCTAACTTTGTTCTGGTACAAACAGGATGGAAACAACAGCCCCAAATTCATGTTGAGCCGTATGCAAGGCGTCGATGTAAAAACAGAGGCCGAGTTTGAGGAGAGATTTTCATCCACACTGAATTCCACCTCAAAATCAGTTCCTCTGAAGATCCAGAAGCTTCAGCTGTCTGACTCTGCTGTGTACTACTGTGCTCTGCGGCCCACAGTGACAGGAAACACCAAAACTTTGTACAAAAACCTTTGGAGCAAAGACAACAGAATACTCCACAACGTCCACTAGAGGGAGTCACACACTGTTAAACTTCAGTGGTTTATGAAACAGTCTGGATTTGTTTTCCGGGTGATTAAACAAAACAAAAAAATGTGACAGCAGCATGTGGAAGATAGTAGATTAGTAAATTCGTGTTAGTGTTGATAGGGTTGAAAGAATTACTGAGGTTGAGTAACAATAAAACGAAGCTCCCCAGCATCAGCATCAGTAAATCGTATGTAACCATAATGAGGGCGGTTTCTGTAATGTATCATTTGTGCAACACAGACTGAAGACTATCAAAAATGTTATTGTTTGTTAATTGTTATTTGTTATTGTTTAAACACAGTTAAGAGGTAAGTTGGCACCATCAAGAACTTCGGATATGACAGCAAGCTTAGAAATGGGTCTATAATTCTTTGGAAGTGATCGATCAAGGTTAGGCTTTTTTATTACAGGCTGAATGCTGGCTTGCTTAACATAATTAGGGATGCAGCAGGAAGTAATGGAACAATTAATAATGTGAAGCAAGCTAGGGCCCATGTCACCCATAACCTTTTACAGGAGTGAGGTGGTTAAGATGTCAAGAGGGTAAGCGTGTGAGAGACAGTATGGCTGAGCTGAAAATGGCTGAGTGGTAGTAGCTGTTAGACCTAATGTGACTTTTTACTTAGAAAAAGATAATAAAAACATCTCACAGTCAGCATTTGAAGAGGCTGGTAAGGCAGGGGGAGCAGGGTTGATAAGTCCGTCTAATGGTTTTAAACTGGAATCTAGGATTATTCTGGTTACTGGGGATGAGGTTACTGAAGCAGTTGGCTCTTGAAGCTTTCATTTGTCTGTTGTAAGAAGTTAGAAGGTCCTTCTTATGCAAATAGCAGAAAAGCAATTTGGTCTTAGGCAGCATGGATACAAATGTGATTAGAGAAAAGACCATTGAGTTGATACTCAGATAAAGAGTAAAGAACAAATCTAATGTGTGGCCATGGTTATGAGTTGGACCAGAAACATGTTGGACTAAATTAAATGACTGATTTTTACAAGTAGTTCAGTAGCAAAAGTTGGTTGAATCATTAATGTAGATAGTAAAATCTCCAGCAATAACATCAAACAACAAAAGATAAAAGTTCAGAAAATATGTGCAAATCTGTTATTTTAACCAGGTGGGAAATAGATCATAAGGCAACAGACATGTACAGCATCAGAAGTAGATACTAGTGATAGTAGAATATCGTCTGTGTAAAGATTGACCTCAGTCAGGACCTTCACACATTCTGTGAAGAGTCAGTCAGTGTTACCTTATCAGCTACTTGTTACCTGATGGAAATGATTTTTCATTTAGTGAATAACAGCACCACAGCAGAGACAAACTCACTATTTGTCAGAGTTGTGAGAGGAAGGAGGGAGGGATTAAGGGAGGAGCCAAACTGGGACTCAAGGACAGAAAAGACACAAACTTTCACAGTGGTGTTTGATCCAAAACCAGACAGATTCTCTTTCTCTTTAAGATGCTGTCAGTGAACTTCAGTCTGTTTGTGACTTTGTTTGTGCTCACAATAAGAGGTAGGTGAGAACATCAACATTAAGAGAGCTTCACTGATAGAAACCTTTAGATTGTGAAGTTAGTGATTTTTTTCCGAATGACAAGTTACAATGTTACTCCTGTTATTAAGAAAACACAACTAAACCAGTTCATGATGTGTTTTATTTTAGATTTCTGTTTTCTGCAAGGCACTCCACAAGGAAGTCCTTACAAACACTGATGATATAAATAAAAATGATTCCAGAGTGATTATGATGATTTCATAATTCTAGCAGGGTGAAAACTGGTTAAAGAGACTTTGTTGTAACAGAAAGTTCACATGTTAAAGCTCCTCATTATGAGCTGCTCTGGATAAGAGCATCAGCTAAACAGCTGAGATGTAAATGAGATGTAAATGTTGAGAGTTCCTCATCAGATGATGAAGAGGAAGGGCCAATGATGTGAAGGCCCAGATCCATCAGAGTATCAATGTTCTTCCTCTCTCTCCTCCCCTCTCACTGCAGACATGAAACACTGGCTGAGAAACATCCTGATTCTGACTCTCTGGCTAGGTAACTCTTTAAACCTACTGATTGTTCTCCTTTAATCAATCATCTTTATTGATCCATCTCTTCCTCTGCATGTTCTCTTCTTCCCCAGAGTGTAAAGGAGAAGACAGAGTGACCCAGCCAGCAGGAGATGTCATTGCTGCTGAAGGAGACACGGTTACACTTGGCTGTACTTTTGAGACAAGTTATACAACTCCAACTTTGTTCTGGTACAAACAAGAAGTACATGAGTCTCCAAAGTACATGCTGAGATGTATTTCACAAACAACGGATTTTGCTGCAGAGTTCACGAAAGAAAGATTTGACGCTAAAATCAACAAGACATCAGTTCCTCTGAAGATCCAGAAGCTTCAGCTGTCTGACTCTGCTGTGTACTACTGTGCTCTGCAGCCCACAGTGACAGGAAACACCAAAACTCTGTACAAAAACCTTTGGAGCAAAGACAACAGAATACTCCACAATGTCCACTAGAGGGAGTCACACACTGTTAAACTTCAGTGGTTTGAAAACAGTCTACATTTGTTGGAGTGGCGATGGAAGCAACAAAAAAATCAATCATTAAAGATAAAACACAATAAACAAATACAAGCTTGAACAAATGACATAATATGAATGAAGTGTCTCCATAAACATCACATTTTTCGTTTGGATCAACTTATCTTCAAGCATCAATTTCTGTTCTGTTCCTTACAATACATGTTGATAAATTCCATTGAATTACAGTAAGTATAAAATGAAATAACTGCTATCACTGCTGTATCTACCACCCCACCCCACCCTGCTAAACTTCCAAACTGATAAACTACTTTTAACACAAGAGGACTGAATTAGAGCCTGGAAGTTCATTCTTGACATTCGGAAATGGTCCCAATAGTATGTGTGGTAAAAATAATCGAAGTTTAAAGGTCCTCTCAGTAGCTTTCAGGATCACTCAACCAAATCTAAAACTCATCAAGGGAGTTAGACTGATGTGGTTTCTGGCATCACAGTCATCAACACTATATCCTGAAACAGCAAGAACCCTGGACCAGAGAACAAATAAACAGCAGGAACCAATGGCGTCACTTTGTGTTGCAAAGTGGTGGGGACATAGGAGCTCACAACAGGGCTGTAAAGAGACACTTAGCTCACAAGACGTCGCAACATACATGTGCAATTGTGTTTGTGACAACGAGATGAGACGATCTTTAAGAGGGAAATTTTCAGCATTAAACACGTCATTTCCTGCATTCTGATGAAAGTTTCTTCACCAGTTTATAGTGGAAATGTATTTATTTATGTAAAAGGAAAATGCTTTTGGACAATGCACATTTGTTTCTTCTATTTTTAATTGCACTGCATGTTTTCTTATTGTGCAAATAAACCTTTCTCAAAGCATTTACTTATTTAACATTTTTGTTGCAAGTAATTTTTCAGATGTTTTTGCTTCCAAAAAGTGCTGGGGACAAACTCAGCCCTTCCAAAAAGTGATGGGGACATGTCCCCAGCGTCCCCAGTGTAAATGACACCTGTGGCAGAAACAGACATCAACTGTCTGAGAACACCAGATAACAATCAGTCACAGCATTGACTGGGAAAGGGTCCAAGTCACTGCCCACAGGTCATCCAACAAAGACAAGGTCAGAGATTATGGCTGTGTTGCCTTGTACCTTATCTGAGCACAAACGTCCCCCCTCCCTTTCTGGCCTGCACATGTTTACATCATCACTACATACGACTTGCTGTTTTGAAAAAAAAAAAGCTCCCTCTCGCGGAGCACAATGGATTTTCTGTCTGAGTTCAGAGCTCGAGCACAGTCAGTGATCACATTAGATGTGTCCTCTGTCCAACCTTACCCTGCCTGAGTCCATCTGTTCAGGTGGACACAGGCACAGTTCAGGGTACCGTGCCCAAACTAGGTAACCAAACTGGACTTTGGGGGTTAAACAGGCTCGTGCTCAGTACAGATCATCTAGTGTGAGTACACCCTAAGACATGATGGCTTCTGGTCCCTGCTAGGGCTGATTTAATATATAAAATATTAACTTCACAATTTCTCCACAGTAACAAAGAAGAGAAAAAAATGTCCTCCATGTTCCCAGAATAAAGAGCAGATCTTCAGGTAGGCTTCCTTCTAGTGTGACCTGCCTCGGTCTCACAATGGTGTGAAGAACTGAAAGTGGACATTCAGGAAACATTTCTCTGAGGCAGAGCTGCTCTGGATGCACAAATAATCTCACTGGCTGAACTGAACTTTGGTAGACAGACAATCTCTAAAAAGGGGATTCTCTGGCCCCGCCCACTGAAGTCCAGCTCAACCAATGAGATTCTTTGTGTCTCCAGAGCAGAAATGTTTGAGGAACTAAAAGCACAATCAGCTTGATGTTGAGGAGAAGGGCTGTGCAGCAGAGAGGCTGTTTAGTTTCTTCATTCTACTGCAGTGGAAGAACATTGCTCATCTGCTGTCTGTCTGGCTTTAACAACTCCAAAGACATGTTGCTTTACCTCTTTTTACTTTGCTCTCACTTCATAGGTGAGTGTTGGAACACAGATGAAAGGCTCATTAACCTGCTGGATTAACCAGATATTTGGTCTACATTTCAGAACTAGAGGTTTCTCTGTGGAAGGGAACAACTTCCATGATAGAAACAGACATTTGGTTTATTGAATGAATCAAGAAAGTCAAGAACCTCCCTTGAGTCTCTTGATGTTAGAATCTCTTGCAGACTGACATGAATGATTCATTTTGCAGCTCTGGGTTCCATGAACAGCATAACGGCAGAAAGTCCTGAAGAACATGTTGCAGAGGGAGGAAACATCAACCTGACCTGTAAATATGAGGGTGCTATCTACAATATCCAGTGGTACAGACAATACCAGAGATCCAGACCAGAGTTCCTGCTCTACATCACAGAGGAAGGAACCATTTATCCAACAGATTCTGTTTTCTTAGCTCACATCAAAGACAAACGTGTGAATCTGCAGATCATCTCAGCTAAAGTGACAGACTCTGCTGTGTACTACTGTGCTCTGCGGCCCACAGTGACAGGAAACACCAAAACTCTGTACAAAAACCTTTGGAGCAAAGACAACAGAATACTCCACAACGTCCACTAGAGGGAGTCACACACTGTTAAACTTCATATAAAATGAGGTGTAAATATAAAAGAGATTATCACACAGCAAATCTTCTGACAGCCAGTCTACCAGCTGAGAGTCCTCCATCCAGGGAGTCCTTTCTCTCCTCTGCTGTTTGATCCTTCATTCTGTAAAAACACATGATGTCAAAGCTCTGACTCTGCATCTGTCAGATAAACAAGTTCAAGTCTGGAGATTAAAACCTTTATAAAACAATCAGGGTCCACGAAACAGTTTACAGAAGAGAATTTATGGATCACCAAGTAATGATCAACCATGAAAGTATAAAAACAAGGCAAAGCAGCTTTATTTATCAATGCTCTCTTTTCTGTTCTACCTAAGAAAGCAATAAATAAGCTACAGATCATTCAGAATGCAGCAGTACATGTACTAAAATCAGAAGGACAGCACACATATCACCTGTCCTAAAGTCCCTGTTTTGGCTGCCTGAAAGTTTTAGAATAGATTTTAAGATCCTTCTGTTAGTTTTATTAGCGTCTGAAAACTTGTCAGACGTGCTTTTAATGTGTCCTCCATCTATATCTCTTAGTTTCTCTGGCAGTGGTCTTTTAGTTGTAACCTGAGTGAGGACAAAGAACTATGGGGAGGCGGCCTTCTGTGTGCAGCCTGCCAGACAAGCTGAGAGCATCACAATCTGTTAACAACTTTTAAACTTATTTGACTCGATTCCTTGGGAGGTTTTTCTTTGGGATTATCAATATAAAGGTTAAAGTCACCAGTTATGAGATACACAAAATACTAACACCTGTTTAAATAACAGAAGAAAGAAAGAAAGAAAGAAAGAAAGAAAGAAAGAAAGAAAGAAAGAAAGAAAGAAAAGACAGACAGACCTTGGACGTTTTTAAATTGTAAACAAGTAGGATTTTATTCTTTCAACACAATGAAACACCACCACCTTTCCTGTCAGGTTGGAAGACATTTCTAAAATAAAAATCTAAAGGGGCTGACTCAAAGAGAAATTGTGCACTACTATTATTATCTATCCAAGTTTCAGTTAAAAGTGTAAAGTCACAATTGTAGGCATCAATAAGATCATAAAAAGTGGAAAATTTGACAGATGCCAATTTTCAACAAATCCTTGGTTCAACCAAGTCCAGTTGCCCTTGACTTTAACCTTCGTTGGATGACTATGACCTGGATGACTGAGAATCTGACATACTGATGATGATAAGGAGAGTGATGTTAACTATGTAGATAAAGTATTGTTTACATCAATATTCCTTTGAGCTCCAGAATATCTATTGCTGCTGGACTAGTTTGAAGTTTCAGTGGCATCTTTTCTTCTTCTGTGGTCTGATTCTGATTGGCCACTAGATGACACTGTAGCTGCTGTTAATCCAAGCTGAGCCACATTATCAAGTAGGCGGAGCACTACTTCTGCACTGTGTTCAACCATTCTGTCAATAATAACTGCTGCTGTGAAGAGAACAATTCTCAGACTGAATGTTGAACATCAGCTAGTTTCTCCTGTTGATTTAAACCTTGTTGTAGAGATGGAACATTGGCTGGGGATTATTCTTGCTGCTCTTTTCTTTGGTAAGATAGAAAGCACAACATGTTTTTATTCTTTTCTAAAGATTTATGGAAACTGGAGTTCAGAGCAGAAATCTGGGAACAGCTGAGCTGTTTGTGTCCACAGAGTAACACTGTACAGCTGACATTTTCCACTGTCTTCTCCTCTCAGCCTCATGAACAATGTTAGTCTGATGGCTTCATTTTCTCTACTTTTTCCAGGACTAATAGCTGGAGACACAATCTCTCCTGTAGGAGAGGAAGTCAGTGAAAGAGAAGGAGAATCTGTCACACTCACATGTAACTATCAGACAACAGCTACCAGTCCTGCCCTTTACTGGTACAGACATCATTCTGACCTTCAGGCACCTCAGTTTATACTCTGGAAAGGAGCAAAATCATGGAGTGATCAAAATTATATTCCTGATGAACGCTATGTATCTGATACATCATCATCTTCAACCAAACTGACCATCACAGAGCTAACCCTGGCAGACTCAGCTCTCTACTACTGTGCTCTAGAAACACAGTGATACAAAGTGTAGAAGAGGCTGTACAAAAACCTGAACCCAGATATCTGACTACTCTTCAAAGAGGAGGGAAGTGGTATTCAAACCACAGCTTCATATCAGATGGATTCTGCTAATTCCTGTTTTATCAGAGTCACTGTGGTTACAGCTGCTAATGAAACACTGGGGGAGGATTCACAGGAGCAGCAAATCCACATCAGAGAGAAACCACCTGCAGGATGCTTCAAACACAAGACTCCATGGAAACAAATAAATGGACACTGAACACACTGAAAATTTAAATTAGTAACATGTCAGATCTGACCTACAACATGTCTAACAGAAACATTCAAACATTTAGCTAAATAAAAAGCTGTGACACCTTATTGATGTGTTTAAAGTCAATTTAACATTTTTTCATTTATTGTTACAGAGGTTTCATTTTTTTCCTGACATTTCCCAGGTCACAGTGGGTCCAGTACTTTATAAATGAAGTGTTCAGTCAGACAGTGAAGATGAGCCAAATGTTTGAGAATTCACTAAAACTATCTATGTAAAGAATACAGCTCAACGTCTTTTGATCTGTATATCACCAAAAATCACACTTCTTATTCTGAGCTGTTATAAACTGCTTCAACAAAAAACATCTCCAAATTAACTGAATTCCACTTTAATTCATCTCCATATTATCCTTAAGTTTGCATTCTGAGCGGCATGCAGACGCTGTGACGACCAGAGACCGAAACAGTTCCATACTCAAGGTTTGCCTTCAGGCTCAGCTCCCTCTTCACCACGGCACAGGCACGTGCAGAGGGGGGTGCAGTGGGTGCTTTAGCACCTGCCCTTTTGCCCTTTGCTGCCCAAAGTGCCCTTTTTTCAAACGCAAACTTTCCCTCATTTTATTTATTTCAAAAGTTGTAAAGGTCTTTTGGTGAAGGCCTGCCCGATCAAACTATCATTAAAATTAATTAATAATAATTTCGTAAATAAATAAAATGATCCAATTGATGACCTCATCCGTGACGAGCCCTCCCGTTCAGACACGTTAGTGATTCAGCAGCTCTGCCAACAGGACGTCTTCGATTCGCCGGTAAGACGGGTTTGCTGCTATGTGCTTGTTGTGGATTGTTGCAAAGAGAGCAGCACAGCTGTTTGTTTATCGCTGTGTGTCGCCTGTAGAACATCAGCTGCCGACAGCTGAGGTTACTTCTACTCTATAAACTAAGGTTCTCTGTTCACTTGGTTCTGTTTGAGGGAGAAAAGTTTCACGGGCGTCGAGAGGTCTGATCTTTTCTATGTAATCTGACTAAAATCTTTGCACTTGAACCAGGATTATTAAAGTAACTTAATAAAAGCCTTGTGCCTTAAAATAAGTAGAACAACACTGGTAAAAATCTGAGCCTCCTCTGACTTACAGCCTTCAGCCCTTTAAAAAATCATTCAATTCAGAACAGTATTGAATAGATTTACATTTTGACAGCAGCAGTATGTTTACAACAGCTCAACTACAATAAAAACTAATAACTGGAAATACATATAAAAATGTCAGTGCTGAAGTAAAATAAATATTCCTGACATCACAGTAAAGAAAAGTACATTTCATACATTTTTCTGAAATCTAACAGGGCTGTTTCTTCTTCACTCTTTACTTTGATGTCAGGAATATTGTAAAAGTGTTACAGAGTATGTATTGTTGTTGTGTTTGTCTCTCATTGCTAGGTTTCAATGGAGTAGTGATTGCTGACAGACTCCACCTGTTCTCACTCAGCTACGGGATAAAGGAGGCGGGTCCTCCATGGGTCGGTCTCTCATCCCTTCATAGTGCCGGCCGGCGGCAGACGGTGCTCGGAGGGGAGCATGTACCCGTTTTTGTTTTCTATTAGGTTTTGCTGTTTAGTGGAGTATGAGTCCTGTGATCTTTATTTATTTTGGTTCCTATAATAAAACGCGTGGTTAATTTCTCATCAGGTGTCTCCCATCCTTACTTTTGGTATTTAACATCAATAGTTACTCCCTGATTTCCTACTGAGACGTAACAAAAAGATTAATGTTAGTTTATTTATTTAGATATATGATCAGACAAATAGTCAATAAAAATCCAAATATATCTCAGATTCACAATGTAATGTATAAAGTCATTATCACAGTTTTGCATCCTGTAGACACACAGCAGACACACACCTCTGTCTGTAGATGTGTTTGTCTCACTCTCACCCTGCCGTGGCCTCCCTCATCCTTTCCACATTAATGTTTCCTTCTCAGATTATTTCCCACACTTTTTTAAATCTGGTATCTTATTTCCTCCTCCTGCAGCTCTTGGTGTGCAGCTCTGTGAGCGTCTCCCAGCAGTCAGCCTGGTGGCTGCAGTATCACAGCAGCTCAGTCACTGTGAGCTGGTCCCAAACACTCAACAATCTTTTTATGGTCACATAATTGTTTAATCAGCTGATATGTTTCCTACAGGTGTTTTAATATATCTGTATACACAGATCACCTCCAGTAGTATCGGCATCAACACAACAACAACAACAGCAGCCGCATCCATAGCAACCCATCAACAGCAACTGTTCCCTGTAAGTTATGTCAGCCCAGTGTTTTAAAGCTGGAGTTGGGAAGTCCCTGTTTCTTTTTGTGTCAAAGCATTTGCTGATGTATCGATACAGAAGCATCTGTATATGCGTGTCAACGAGGAATACATAGCCTAACTATATATTTCTGTCAATAGTATGAGAATAGTACTGAGTGCATTTTGTCAATATTTTAAATATGTACGAAGAAGCAGCAGAAGAAAAAGAAGATGTCTGGTTTGTTAGAAGTATGAAAAGACTTGACGTTTGGACAAATGTAGGACCACGAGTATAATTTAGCCAACAGAGTGTGTCAGCCACCATAGCTTCCCCAATGGACTTGCAAAGGGAGGGGTGAGCAGCCAGTGTGCCATTGGTTGAAATCAGGTTGCAATTCACAGCCCTTACCACTAGATGCCACTAAAACCTACAGAGCTCTGAGGAGACGGAGAGATTGAGGGAGGAGCTAAGCTGTTAGTGAACTATAGAGAGAGAGGAACTTCCATATTCAGCAGAGTTCAATACACAAAGCAGAAACATTCCCTTTATTCAACATGCTGTCATTGGACTATTATGTACTTTCTCTACTGTTACTATCCATTCTAACAGGTATGTGAGATCCTGCTGAGAAAGTTTCATTACTAACTTTTCTGGATGGGATTCATTTGTTGAGTCTTTTACAACATGAAATAACAGAGTTATCTCTTCCTTCAGGTGTCAGCTGTGAAGAACTCACTGCAGTCAGGAATGAAGAGTTCACTTTAGAAGGCAGCTCTGTGACTCTGTCCTACAGATACTCTAAAGCTGCTGCAGCTGATGATTATTTCTTCTGGTATCGACAATATCCAGGAAAACCACCAAAGTTCCTTATTTCACACTCAGGAACAGGAATACCATTTTCAGATCCCGTCCCTAGAATGTCTTTTAAAGTGAGTGATGATAAAACCCATCTGGATCTGCAGATCTCCTCTGCTGCAGTGACAGACTCTGCTGTGTACTACTGTGCTGTGAGGCCCACAGTGACAGGAAACACCAAAACTCTGTACAAAAACCTGACAGCTCCTCTGAAGATTTACTCACTTCAGCTCCTCCTTTAACTGAACAACAGCGCCACCAAGTGGACACTGACAACACAATCTAGAGACAAGTTACAATCTTACTCCTGTTATTAATGAAACACAAGAGTTATCTATTTACAGTGAGGCACTCCACAAGGAAGTCTTCTTCTCCACAGTTCCTTTTACCATCACTGATGATGATGGTTTCATAATTGTAGCAGGGTGAAAACTGGTTAAAGAGACTTTGTTGTAACAGAAAGTTCACATGTTAAAGCTCCTCATTATGAGCTGCTCTGGATAAGAGCATCAGCTAAACAGCTGAGATGTAAATGAGATGTAAATGTTGAGAGTTCCTCATCAGATGATGAAGAGGAAGGGCCAATGATGTGAAGGCCCAGATCCATCAGAGTATCAATGTTCTTCCTCTCTCTCCTCCCCTCTCACTGCAGACATGAAACACTGGCTGAGAAACATCCTGATTCTGACTCTCTGGCTAGGTAACTCTTTAAACCTACTGATTGTTCTCCTTTAATCAATCATCTTTATTGATCCATCTCTTCCTCTGCATGTTCTCTTCTTCCCCAGAGTGTAAAGGAGAAGACAGAGTGACCCAGCCAGCAGGAGATGTCATTGCTGCTGAAGGAGACACAGTTACACTTGGCTGTACTTTTGAGACAAGTAGAGCAGGTCCAACATTGTTCTGGTACAAACAAGAAGTAAATGAGTCTCCAAAGTACATGCTGAAATGTTTTCACAAACAACGGAATTTTCTGCAGAGTTAACGAAAGAAAGATTTGACGCTAAAATCAACAAGACATCAGTTCCTCTGAAGATCCAGAAGCTTCAGCTGTCTGACTCTGCTGTGTACTACTGTGCTCTGCAGCCCACAGTGACAGGAAACACCAAAACTCTGTACAAAACCTTTGGAGCAAAGACAACAGAATACTCCACAACGTCCACTAGAGGGAGTCACACACTGTTAAACTTTTTTCTGATCCAGTCTGGATTCTTCTCTCAATGAGACCCAGCTGTGATGAAGAGCTTCAGAAATGAAACTACTGTGAAATATGAGTCTCCTCCTACTGACTGCAGAGCTGCTTCATTGCACAGAACTCTTTGATTCCAGCTGTGAACATCAGACCAAACACAACTGACAGAACGTATTCATACTGAACATTCAGTTCCAGCATTTCTCCTCTGTCAGCATGGAGAAACTTCGCTGCACTTTTGTTCTTGTCAGCTCTCGTGAGGTACATGTGTTTCTGACAGTGAGTGCTGGTTTTAAATGATGGATCTGCCTTTGGAACAGAACTCTGAATATAACATGTTTCCCTCACTAGGTAACACCTTGGAAGATGATATTACTGCCAGCAGAGCTGAAGTGTTCTCATCAGAGGGCCGTAGTGTTACTCTGTCCTGCAGCTATTCAGTTAAAGCCGATAATCTCCAGTGGTATCGACAGGATCCTGGATCAGCTCCTCAGTTCCTTCTCCTGATCACTGATACAACAGAGCCTTCAGTGGTGGAAGCAAAACCTCCACACCCTCAACTGACTGCTAATCTGAATGAGGAGAGGAATCGAGTCGATCTGCTGATCTCCTCTGCTGCAGTGACAGACTCTGCTGTGTACTACTGTGCTGTGAGGCCCACAGTGACAGGAAACACCAAAACTCTGTACAAAAACCTGACAGCTCCTCTGAAGATTTACTCACTTTTACTGAACAGCAGCGCCATCAAGTGGACACTGACAACAAGTCTGTCTTAAACCAACTGGACTGGAGTCTGTTAAAAGACAGATGCTGTGTCCTCCATGAAAAGTCCGGATCCTCACTGTGCTGCATTATTATTCACTATGATGAACTGGTCTTGGGTCACATGTCTCTCTCGTCCAGCTGCTGTCTCTTCATCTCCTGCATTACTTCCTGTTGACTGTAGCTGCTGGGGCTGCTTTCATATACAGTATGTTGGTGTTCAGGTTTGCTGTCTGCTGTAGTTTAAACAAATTCTCAAATAGTTGCTAACAGCTAACAGATAGAAGTTCTCCTGGCATTATACAGACTGACCTTCTCTCTGCATCCCTGTGTAGGAGAGAACGGGCTTGTTTGGCACACAAGCAGCAAATAAAAGGTTAAAGTCTCTGCTGTAAATAAAGATGTTTTAATGTAAGCAAATGTTTTCTCAAATTGATGATTGGTGATTAAAGCCATGTGGTGCAAATGTGTCAAAAGGACCCATCATGGGGTGGGGAAGGGCCCCACACTTGCTCTTAAAACGGCTCCCACTGATGCTCCGCCCCTGCTCAGCTCAGGGGCCATCCAAAGAGGAAGTCTGGAGAGCTTTCTGTCATAACATCCAACAACTGTGGGGACACTAGATTCTGAAATGCGAACATTTAGCTAAATGCAAGTATCAGATCGCGACTCTGTATGAGCAGAAACTTAATACTGACTGAGTCTGACTGGAAGAGGAGGGAAAAGACCCTGATCAGGACCTCCCTAACGAAATGTCCTCCATGTTCCCAGAATAAAGACCAGATCTTCAGGTAGGCTTCCTTCTAGTGTGACCTACCTTGGTCTCACAATGGTGTGAAGAACTGATTCTGGACATTCAGGCACCATCCCCACTGATCTGTTTTAGTTTACAAATGGAGAATTGAAACGAATGTGATCTGTCCACAGCAGCATTTTAGCTAAGTATCATAGTTGACCTCCGTCTACATTAAAACGAGTGAAAACACACATCTTGTGGCCGTTCTCGTACACTGGACATGTGTGCTGGTGTAAACATGAAGCAGATGGTCTGATCCGTAGTTACAGAAGATTTGGCGAAAGAATAAATTCCTGCAGTCGAAGAATCAGACCAGGGTTTTTTTGCCTGGACCAATACCGAGCTGGGACTGTTAATGAATGTAACACGGGAGTGTGGCGGCGGAAAACAGACTGGGAGTCGCCGCCAAGTACACGGTGACATGCACAGTACATGTGTAGGAAGATAAGTGTTATTTGCACAGTACAACATATTTTAATAAAAATACCAGCTCAAAAACTCAGTCAGTAGCACCATTTGTCTGCTTTGCATGACTGATGAGAGCCAATCAGAGAGCCAAGTGTGAGCGTCGGCGTCATCGTTTCTAAAGTCCTCTGTTTTTGCCCTTCTTCACTAAAACGTCCTCCAGAGTTTCAAAACACAAAACGGGGTTGGCGACATTTCCAAACTTCTGTTTTAGTCTGGACGGGAGGTGCAAACGTAACAAAAGGTCTCCATGTTAAAACGAAAACGCAGTAGGGTGGACGGGGCCTCAGGAAACATTTCTCTGAGGCAGAGCTGCTCTGGATGCACAAATAATCTCACTGGCTGAACTGAACTTTGGTAGAAAGACAATCTCTAAAAAGGGGATTCTCTGGCCCCGCCCACTGAAGTCCAACTCAACCAATGAGCTTCTTTGTGTCTCCAGAGCAGAAATGTTTGAGGAACTAAAAGCACAATCAGCTTGATGTTGAGGAGAAGGGCTGTGCAGCAGAGAGGCTGTTTAGTTTCTTCATTCTACTGCAGTGGAAGAACATTGCTCATCTGCTGTCTGTCTGGCTTTAACAACTCCAAAGACATGTTGCTTTACCTCTTTTTACTTTGCTCTCACTTCATAGGTGAGTGTTGGAACACAGATGAAAGGCTCATTAACCTGCTGGATTAACCAGATATACACAACATGTACTTCATGCCATTAATTTCTTTCCTCTGAAAGCTCTACTTTAGTTCTACTTTACTGTACTGAGCTGTTTGTGTCCATAGAGTAACACTGTACAGCTGACATTTTCCACTGTCTTCTCCTCTCAGCCTCATGAACAATGTTAGTCTGATGGCTTCATTTTCTCTACTTTTTCCAGGACTAATAGCTGGAGACACAATCTCTCCTTCACGAGATGAAGTCAGTGAAAGAGAAGGAGAATCTGTCACACTCACATGCAACTATGAGACAACTGTTACCAATCCTTGGCTTTACTGGTACAGACATCATTCTGACCTTCAGGCACCTCAGTTTATACTCTGGAAAGGAGCACAATCGGGTGAATATATTCCTGATAGAAGATATGAAACTAAAACATCATCATCTTCAACTGAACTGACCATCAGAGAGCTAACCCTGGCAGACTCAGCTCTCTACTACTGTGCTCTAGAAACACAGTGATACAAAGTGTAGAAGAGGCTGTACAAAAACCTGAACCCAGATATCTGACTACTCTTCAAAGAGGAGGGAAGTGGTATTCAAACCACAGCTTCATATCAGATGGATTCTGCTAATTCCTGTTTTATGGGAGTCACTGTGGGTACAGCTGCTAATGAAACACAGGAGCATTATGGGTAGTGGGTCGTGGTGGGGAAGTGTTGGGCATGTAAGTATAAACAGTTTTTATGTATTTTCATATTTATTTTATATAGTGATTGCAATGACAGTCTTTGCAAGTTGGTTGTTTCTGAAATGTTAGTGTTTTTTATGTACACTCATACTCATACATGCCGACTAGAAAGCTGGACCAGTAGACAGAGACTAAGCGGCACAGAGAAGGGGAACTGATAGACTAAGAGAAAATTCAGATGCCAACTTTCAACAAATCCTTGGTTCAACCAAGTCCAGTTGCCCTTGACTTTAACCTTCGTTGGATGACTATGACCTGGATGACTGAGAATCTTCAGAGACAATTTTTGTCCTTGGAGCAGAAAATCTACTTTGCTGGTGATTTATGTTGTAATGTCCTCTCATGATTTGATTTGTCCTCAAATGTGATGGAAATATAATAGTGTGATTAATAATATTGTTTAAGTAAAATATTGAATAAGTAGTGAATGTGGGTGTCATGTGTAATTGAATAGTAGTATATCATCTGCATAAAGATTGACCTCAGTCAGGACCTTCACATATTCTGTCATGACTCAGTGTTACCTTATCAGCTACTTGTTACCTGATGGAAATGATGTCATTTAGTGAATAACAGCACCACAGCAGAGACAAACTCACTATTTGTCAGAGTGTGAGAGGAAGGAGGGAGGGATTAAGGAAGGAGCCAAACTGGGACTCAAGGACAGAAAAGACACAAACTTTCCCAGTGGTTTTGATCCAAAATCAGACAGATTCTCTTTCTCTTTAAGATGCTGTCAGTGAACTTCAGTCTGTTTGTGACTTTGTTTCTGCTCACAATAAGAGGTAGGTGAGATCATCAACATTAAGAGAGTTTCACTGATAGAAACCTTTAGATTGTAAAGTTACAGAGTTATTTTTTCCTTCAGGTGTCAGCTGTGAAGAACTCACTGCAGTCAGGAATGAAGAGTTCGCTTTAGAAGACAGCTCTGTTACTCTGTCCTACAGATACTCGAAAAAAGCTGATGCCAATGATAATTTCTTCTGGTATCGACAATATCCAGGAAAACCACCAGAGTTCCTCATCCTTCACTTTGGAACTAAAAATGCAACAAACTCTAGATGGTCTGCTAAAGTGAGTGATGATAAAACCCAAATGGATCTGCAGATCTCCTCTGCTGCAGTGACAGACTCTGCTGTGTACTACTGTGCTGTGAGGCCCACAGTGACAGGAAACACCAAAACTCTGTACAAAAACCTTTGGAGCAAAGACAACAGAATACTCCACAACGTCCACTAGAGGGAGTCACACACTGTTAAACTTCAGTGCTTTATGATACCGTCTGAATTTGTGGTGCTGGTGGTTAAACAAAACAAAACAATCGAGCAGCAGCATGTGGAAGATATTACAAGTTCTGAAATGTTATTTTAAATCAATTCTGACAAAGGATAATAATTTAATTGCTGTTGGATGGTAGCTGTATAAAACAAGGTGTTTAAATAAAGAGAGACTATTAGCAGTTTACCAGCTGAGAGTCCTCCACCAGGGAGTCCTTTCTCACCGTGTTTGATCCTTCAGGAGTAAATACTTAAAATCTTCATCTGTTTTGGTCCCTGTCTCTATCTGTCTTTTGAAAATGACAGTGAAATTTACAGTAATTGAGCTAACAACCATGCACATTAAATTGTAGCTGTGATTATGGTAGTCACAAATTAACTGTCCATTCCACATTTAAACATGTAATAATAATTATTTTTTTCTGCTTAAGTCTGCACAGTTTGAAATCTCACCACATTTCAACCTTTTTCCAACATTTACTTCTATGCAATAACTATAACTGCTAAATGCTTTCACCCCTGACTATGATGTTCTTGGTCAAATATACAAAATCCAATCTGGTGATAAAAACCTTTGTAAACCAATCATGGTCCAGTAAATAGTTTACAGAACAGATTCATGGATGACCAATTAATGATCAACCATG
This sequence comes from Lepomis macrochirus, assembly GCA_024633595.2. Classification (NCBI taxonomy): domain Eukaryota; kingdom Metazoa; phylum Chordata; class Actinopteri; order Centrarchiformes; family Centrarchidae; genus Lepomis; species Lepomis macrochirus. The sequence goes on along the minus strand of JALXJV020000012.1, from coordinate 4,631,115 downwards.
AAATGACAGAGGGAAAATTTGACAGATGGAAACAATCTTCCTCTCTGGAGCTGAAAAACTACTTTACTCAAATTATTTTTGAAAGTCCTCTCATTAATTAATTTGTAGTAAAATGTGACACAAATGTAATAATGGGAGTAATACTGTTTGAGTAATGTATTGAATAAGTAATTATTGTTGCTGTCATGTGTCATTGAATAGTTGTATATCGTCTATGTAAAGATTGACCTCAGTTAAGACCTTCACATGTTCTGTCAAGAGTCAGTCAGTGTTGCCTTATCAGAGTTGTGAGAGGAAGGAGGGAGGGATTAAGGGAGGAGCAAAACTGGGACTCAAGGACAGAAAAGACAACATTATCTAAGTTTCATTTAAAAGTGTCCAAATCAGTCCAAATTGCAGGCTGTAATAAGATAAATAAAAGTGGAAAATTTGACATATGAAAATCTACTTTGTAGGTGATGTATTTTGTAAAGTGAGGCACTTAACAAGGAAGTCTTCTTCTCCACAGTTCTTCTTATCATCACTGATGAAACAAATCCAAATTCCAGACTGATAATGATGTTGATTTCATAATTCTAGCAGGGTGAAAACTGGTTAAAGAGACTTTGTTGTAACAGAAAGTTCACATGTTAAAGCTCCTCATTATGAGCTGCTCTGGATAAGAGCATCAGCTAAACAGCTGAGATGTAAATGAGATGTAAATGTTGAGAGTTCCTCAGCAGATGATGAAGAGGAAGGGCCAATGATGTGAAGGCCCAGATCCATCAGAGTATCAATGTTCTTCCTCTCTCTCCTCCCCTCTCACTGCAGACATGAAACACTGGCTGAGAAACATCCTGATTCTGACTCTCTGGCTAGGTAACTCTTTAAACCTACTGATTGTTCTCCTTTAATCAATCATCTTTATTGATCCATCTCTTCCTCTGCATGTTCTCTTCTTCCCCAGAGTGTAAAGGAGAAGACAGAGTGACCCAGCCAGCAGGAGATGTCATTGCTGCTGAAGGAGACACAGTTACACTTGGCTGTACTTTTGAGACCAGTTACACAAATCCAACTTTGTTCTGGTACAAACAGGATGGAAACAACAACCCCAAATTCATGTTGAGCCGCTTTCAACGGGACGAAGGAAACACAGAGGCTGAGTTTGAGGAGAGATTTTCATCCACACTGGATTCCACCTCAAAATCAGTTCCTCTGAAGATCCAGAAGCTTCAGCTGTCTGACTCTGCTGTGTACTACTGTGCTCTGCGGCCCACAGTGACAGGAAACACCAAAACTCTGTACAAAAACCTTTGGAGCAAAGACAACAGCATACTCCACAACGTCCACTAGAGGGAGTCACACACTGTTACACTTCAGTGTGATGATACAGGCTGGATTTGTTTCAGTGGTGAATAAACAAAACAAAAAAATGTAACAGCAGCATGTGGGCAGATATTACAAGTTCTGAAATGTTATTAAATCAATTCAGAGAAAGGATGATAATTAAATGATGTTGGATGGTAGCTGTATAAATTGAGGTTTTTATATAAAGAGAGCCTATCACCTGTCTACCAGCTGAGAGTTCTCCAACAGGGGACTCTTTTCTCTCCACCGCTGTTTGATCCATCTGGAGTAAATGATTCAAATGTCCATTCTGTAAAAACACATGATGTCAAGGCTCTGACTCAGCATCTGTCAGATATATAGAAGCGTTGCACAAAATTCTGTACCCTGTCCATAAGCAGTCTCTGTAGGGCCCCTTCCTGTCTTGGTCTCTATCTTTTCAAAGTGTTTTCAATAATTGAGCTAATAACTGTCCACATTAAACAGTAGTTGATGATTAGGTTAGTCACTAATTAACTGTTCATGTCACATTTAAACATGTAATAGCAATCTGTGATTTGTGCTGAAATCTCCACAGTTTGAAATCTCACCACATTTCAACACTATTTTGCTTCTCTGCAATTACTTTATTATTGCTAAATGCTAGGAGTATCATGCTTAAGAGAACATTTATCATTCCCCAAGTATAAGAGATAGCTTAAAAATCTTAGTTGTCTAACCTCTAAAAACCATTTTGTCTCTTGTAAGGGATGAGGAGTGCCTCAGAGAGCCTCTGTGAAATGACGGAAAATGTGACAGATGCAAAAAATCTCCCTCTCTGGAGCTGAACATCTACTTTACTAAAATTTTTGTAAAGTGCTGATTTGTGCTTTGTGCTAAAATGTGACGCAAATGTAATAATGTGAATAATACTGTTTGAGTAAAGTATTGAATTAGTAATTAGTATGAGTCATGTGTAATTGAATAGTAGTATATCGTCTGTGTAAAGACTGACCTCAGTCAGGACCTTCACATTTTCTGTAAACAGTTAATCAATGTTACCTTATCAGCTACTTGTTACCTGATGAAATATCATTTAGTGAATAACAGCACCACAGCATAGACACACTCACTATTTCTCAGAGTTGTGAAAGGAAAGAGGGAGGGATTAAGGGAGAAGCAAAACTGGGACTCTGGGACAGAAAAGACAAACTTTCACAGTGGTGTTTGATCCAAACCCAGACAGATTCTCTTTCTCTTTAAGATGCTGTCAGTGAACTTCAGTCTGTTTGTGACTTTGTTTCTGCTCACAATAAGAGGTAGGTGAGATCATCAACATTAAGAGAGTTTCACTGATAGAAACCTATAGATTGTAAAGTTAGAGAGTTATCTCTTCCTTCAGGTGTCAGCTGTGAAGAACTCACGCCACTCAGGAATGAAGAGTTCACTTTAGAAGGCAGCTCTGTTACTCTGTCCTGCAAATACTCTAAACAAGCAACTGTTGGAGATCATTTCTTCTGGTATCGACAACATCCAGGAAAACCACCAGAGTTCCTCATCTTTCATCTGGAATCAGGACAAATACTAAGAAATGCATCATCTGGACTGCACATTACGGTGGAGCAAGAACAAATGGATCTGCAGATCTCCTCTGCTGCAGTGACAGACTCTGCTGTGTACTACTGTGCTGTGAGGCCCACAGTGACAGGAAACACCAAAACTCTGTACAAAAACCTGACAGCTCCTCTGAGGATTTACTCACTTCAGCTCCTCCTTTTACTGAACAACAGCGCCACCAAGTGGACACTGACAACACAATCTAAGGACAAGTTACAATATTACTCCTGTTATTAATAAAACACAACTAATCCAGTTCATATAACACTGATAAGATAAACTAAAATGATTCCAGACTGATGATGATGATGATGATGATGATGATGATGATGATGATGATGATGATGATGATTTCATAATTCTAGCAGGGTGAAAACTGGTTAAAGAGACTTTGTTGTAACAGAAAGTTCACATGTTAAAGCTCCTCATTATGAGCTGCTCTGGATAAGAGCATCAGCTAAACAGCTGAGATGTAAATGAGATGTAAATGTTGAGAGTTCCTCAACAGATGATGAAGAGGAAGGGCCAATGATGTGAAGGCCCAGATCCATCAGAGTGTCAATGTTCTTCCTCTCTCTCCTCCCCTCTCACTGCAGACATGAAACACTGGCTGAGAAACATCCTGATTCTGACTCTCTGGCTAGGTAACTCTTTAAACCTACTGATTGTTCTCCTTTAATCAATCATCTTTATTGATCCATCGCTTCCTCTGCATGTTCTCGTCTTCCCCAGAGTGTAAAGGAGAAGACAGAGTGACCCAGCCAGCAGGAGATGTCATTGCTGCTGAAGGAGACACAGTTACACTTGGCTGTACTTTTGAGACGAGTAGTACAGGTCAAACTTTGTTCTGGTACAAACAGGATGGAAACAACAGCCCCAAATTCATGATGAGCCGCATGCAAGGGGTCGATTTAAAAACAGAGGCTGAGTTTGAGGAGAGATTTTCATCCACACTGAATTCCCTCTCAAGATCAGTTCCTCTGAAGATCCAGAAGCTTCAGCTGTCTGACTCTGCTGTGTACTACTGTGCTCTGCAGCCCACAGTGACAGGAAACACCAAAACTCTGTACAAAAACCTTTGGAGCAAAGACAACAGAATACTCCACAACGTCCACTAGAGGGAGTCACACACTGTTAAACAGTATGATGATGCAGGTTTGATTCACTTTACACTTTGTCATTTAAAGCATTAGAAATGAAACCACTTGTAAATTCTCCTCTCTGAACTTTACATTTCACCAAGGTAACTGCGGTAACACTGTGTGACCATTTCTATAAATATTATAGATATATAATGAGATGTCTTGTTTTTAAGAAAAAAATTTAAAAATAATAAGAAGCTGTTTACAAAGCACTATTGTTTGAACTATTTTGAACTATCAATGTATAATTATCAAATATTGGTTCAGTGTTCATGAAACAACATTTGTTTTACATTAATAAAGGTTTGGTTGGATGTTTTTTTATGTTTTCCTCATTTAGGAACAAAACTAAAAATGTATCTATATACACTCTGTAAGGTAAAACCTTGGGAGATTTTCCTAGCAGTTCTGAAGTGTTTTTGAATCACGTCACACAAAAGAATGATAATTATTAGTTATTGGATGGTAGCTGTAGAATATCAGGTGTTATTCACATAAATAAGAGACAATCACACGGAAAATCCTCTGACAACCAAAAACAGCTGAGAGTTCTCCACCAAGGGAGTCCTTTGTTTCTTCTGCTGTTTGATCCTTCAGGAGTAAATGATTCCAATGTCCATTCTGTAAAAAGACATGATGTCAAAGCTCTGACTCTGCATCTGTCAGATTTACAGGATCCAGTCTGGAAATTAAAACCTTTGTGTAATGATCATAGTCCATGAAATAGTTTACAAAACTAGAAAAGAATTCATGAATGACCAAGTAATGATAAAGCATGAAATGATAGAGGGAGAATTTGACAGATGCAAACAATCTTACTGTCTGGAGCTGAACATGTATTTTGTAGGTGATTTATTTTGTCTCATGTTTTGATTTGTCCTGAAAAGTGACTATAATAGAATTGTGCGAGAAAAGCATTTAAAGTAAATGATATGGTTGTCATGTGGAATTAAACGATAATAATAACTTTATGTATTTGTATAGTAATTATTTACACATGGTTACAAAGTGCTTCTCAAAATACACAGGAATAAACAAAGAAAATGATAAATAACCAGACAAACAAAACAACACCATCAAAGTTACAAATCAGGCATCTAAAGAAAAAGCTTTCCTTTAAACATAAATAGAAAAGTCTGGTCACTCTTTCAGAAACCCTGACCTGAGGACATAGGAACAAGGAACATAGGGCAGTGATTCTCAACCTTTTTTGGCCAGCGCCCCCCTATCCACTTTTCTGATCCCTTAACGCCCCCCATCAAAAAGATGTTGACTTTTTGCCCTGAATATATTTTGATTTTTTTCATTGTTACTATTGTTATTAAAAACATGGAAAAGGTAACAAAAAAAGCGATGTGAAAAGTATTTATATTTAACTAATAAGTGAATTCCTCCCAGAAGCTGTGTATGAAGCAAAATACTGTTTTCTTGGATGGGGCAAGTGGGGGGTATGGGGGTCATCCCCCAGAAGATTTTGAGCATTAAACACTTAATTTCCATCATTCTGGTGAAGATTTCTCCCCTAATTTCTGCCTTTTCTGCACCAATTTAGGGTGGAAATGTCTGAAAATTCAGGTGACAATTCAAAATATATAATTATAATAGAATAGAATGTAGTGAGGCTCTCAGGCATTTTTCTTGCTTTTAAATATTTTTCTCCTGTAGATCAACTTATTTAATATCATCCCTGCTGAGTCAACACACGATTAAGTCTTACCTCCTCTTTTGTGGGGAAGTAACTTATTTAAATGCGTTTGTGGCCCCTTTTCATCTCAGTGATAAATGAATCCATTTTAATTCAGTAACTGACCGGACTTCAGCTCCTGTCAGAGGTTTCCTACTGAATGACAGTGTGACTGTGCTGCAGCTGTACAGCATGCTAGCCTCGAAAACCCAGCTGTATTTTAACATTAACTTAGCTCTCCTTGTTAGGTAGGCCCCTTACATGCTTGCTAATAACTTCTATTAGCTGGGTCTCTGACATTGGCTGCGTTGTGCACCTGTGTTCACGAGGGAGAGAGAGGATAGATTGAGGGACGGGTGAGAGAGAGAGAGAGGGACGAGCGAGAGGATGTGATCCGCGAATTCGCGCTGCCTGCAGCCCTGCAGTCAAATACGATTTTAAATAGGCCTGGTAAAAAAATCAATATGTTGCGGTCAGCGTTGATATTGTGGCGGCCGCCACAAATAAATGAACGTATGGGAAACACTGTAACTTATCTGCTCATGTTCAAAACTTTCTGCACATTCAGAATCTCTGACACAGATGTGTTCTGTGACATGTAAAGAAAAGAGCTTATAGGAGACTAACGTCATTAGCCTATTTAAAGAGAATTCATAATATTTCACTACATGCCCTGTACTGTATTATGTTACTGATTCGCTACAGTTGGTCTTAAATTGGTTAAAATTCTGATGCTGAGCGGCCGAGGACTGACTAAGGCAGGTAAACAGTGCACTACAATACTCCAGGTGTGAAAAGACAAAGGACATAGCTGATTTTATTTTGGTAATATTTCTAAGGTGGAAGTTGCAGGATTGAATGAGATTATTGAATTGTGGCTTGAAGTTCAGTTCAAAATCAAATGTGACAGATTTCTGGCTGAAAAGTTTAAATTGGTTGTCAGTGGACCAATAAACGGTTGCTGTTTGCTTACTAGGTGATCAAGGCCAAATTTTATTAGTTCTGTCTTGTTTAAGTTGAGCTGCAGAAAGTAACAAGTCATCCATTTCACAATAACAAACAAACACTCCATTACATTGACAGCTAATGTTATCTGGCTAAAAGGACAAGTAAACATGCGTATCATCAGCGATGGGACGAAGAATAGATCCCTGTGGTACCCCACACGTCAGCAGAGGAGAGATTGAAACCTAAGTACCAATGGAGACAGGAAATTCCCTATTTGATTAATACTGTTATATGAATTACTAAGGGGCTGCCTTCCTGCTCAGAAAGCAGGAAGGCAGCCCCTTGACACCCTTACTTGACTGTTTAAATGACGTCAAAGCGTGGTTAGCCCAACATTTTTTAAAACTAAATGAGAGTAAAACAGAGATCATGCAGTTTGGCCCCACTAACTCTATGATAGACTTGGGTCCCCTTAATGATTTTGTGCATCCTGTTGTAACTAACCTTGGGGTCAAAATATAATTTTCTGTGGTTGGACCTAAACTCTGGAACGCTCTGCCCCTCCATGTCCGAGCAGCCCCTACAGTTGAGTGTTTTAAGTCTCGTCTAAAGACATGTTTTTATTCTTTGGCTTTTAACTCCACATGAGTTGTGTGGTCCTCTGATGTCTTTTATTGGTTTACTGTATTTTAGTATTTTTTCATTTTACCTATTTTTTTTTTAATTCATTTTATTTATTTTAAACCTGATGCTCTTATTTTGTTTTTACAATTTTTTTATATTAATTGTTTTGTATGTTTGAGTCTTCTGTGCAGCACTTTGGTAACTTTGTGTTTGTAAAATGTGCTATAGAAATAAAGTGGATTGGATTGGATTGAAGGTTGAGCAACAATAAAAAATCCAGCTCCCCAGCATCAGCATCAGTAAATCATCTGTTACCATAATGAGGGCGGTTTCTACAATATGAAGTTTGTGAAACCCAGTCTAACACAGCTATGAGTTAAGTTAGCACCATCAAGAACTTAGGATATGAAAGCAAGCTTAGAAATGGATCTATAAGTCTGTGGAAGCGAACGATCAACGTTATGCTTTTTTTTATTAAAGGCTGAATGCTGGCTTGCTTTAAATAATTAGGAATGTGGCAGGAAGAAAGAGAACAATTAATAAGGTGAGGTAAGAAAAGGCCGATGTCCACTATAACCTTTGTTAGGAGGGATGTCGCTAAGATGTCAAGAAGGCTTAAAGAGGAAATGTGAGAGACAGTATCGATAAGCTGAAAATGGCTGAGCAGTTCGGGACAGGCAGGATGATAGAAAATATCAGCAACAACAGTGGTAGTAGCTGTTAGACCTAATGTCAGTAATGTTTTGCTTAGAAAAAGATAATAAAAACATCTCACACTCAGCATTTGAAGAGGCTGGTAAGGCAGGGGGAGCAGGGTTGATAAGTCTATCTAATGGTTTTAGACTGGAATCTAGGATCATGCTAGTTACTGGTGATGAGGTTACTGAAGTAGTTGGCTCTTGGAGCTTTCAATTGTTTTCTATTTGGATCTTCTGACTTCTTACAACAGAAATGCAATTTACTTTTAGGCAGCATGGATACAAAGGTGATGAGAAACATGACAATACAGTTCAGATCAGATGAAGAGTAAAGACTAAATCTAATGTGTGGCCACGGTTATGAGTTGGACCAGACACATGCTGGACGAAATTAAATGAATGGCTTTTTTTAAAAATTCAGTAGCAAAAGTTCATAGAATCATTAATGTAGATATTAACATCTTCAGCAATAATATCAAACAATAAAAGTTCAGAAAATATATGTGCAAATCTGTTATTTTAACCAGGTGGGCAATAAATCATGAAGCAACAGACAGGTACATAATCAGAAGTAGATCCTTGTAAGTAGCATATCATCTGCATAAAGATTGACCTCAGTCAGGACCCTCACACGTTCTGTGAAGAGTCAGTCAGTGTTACCTTATCAGCTACTTGTTACCTGATGGAATGTCATCATTTAGTGAATAACAGCACCACAGCAGAGACAAACTCACTATTTGTCAGAGTTGTGAGAGAAAGGAGGGAGGGATTAAGGGAGGAGCAAAACTGGGACTGAAGAACAGAAAAGACACAAACTTTCACAATGGTGTTTGATCCAAAACCAGACAGATTCTCTTTCTCTTTAAGATGCTGTCAGTGAACTTCAGTCTGTTTGTGACTTTGTTTCTGCTCACAATAAGAGGTAGGTGAGATCATCAACATTAAGAGAGTTTCACTGATAGAAACCTTTAGATTGTAAAGTTACAGAGTTATCTCTTCTTCCAGGTGTCAGCTGTGAAGAACTCACTCCAGTCAGAAATGAAGAGTTGGGTTTTGAAGACAGCTCTGTTACTCTTTCCTACAAATACTCCAAACAAGCAACTGGTAGTGATTATTTCTTCTGGTATCGACAACATCCAGGAAAACCACCAGAGTTCCTCATCTCTCATGTAGGAACAGGACAACCATTATTAGCTCCCGTCTCTAGAATGTCTTTTAAAATGAGTGATGATAAAACCCAAATGGATCTGCAGATCTCCTCTGCTGCAGTGACTGACTCTGCTTTGTACTACTGTGCTGTGAGGCCCACAGTGACAGGAAACACCAAAACTCTGTACAAAAACCTGACAGCTCCTCTGAGGATTTACTCACTTCAGCTCCTCCTATAACCGAACAGCAGAGCCATCAAGTGGACACTGACAACAGAATCTAAAGACAAGTTACAGTATTACTCCTGTTATTAATAAAACAAAAGATATATCTTTTTACAGTGTTTTTACAGTCTTCTCCACAGTTCTTCTTACCATCACTGATGAGACAAATACAAATTCCAGACTTATGATGGTGATTTCATAATTCTAGCAGGGTGAAAACCATAGACTGTATATAAAAAATGGCGTGACGTCACCCATTGGTTTCTGAAGAGCTGTTTTGAAGCTCAAAGTGGGGGTGCTGGCCACCGCCATCTTGGCAGTCGGTCACCGCAGCGTAACTCCCGGATAACCAAAAATGGGCAAAGAGGCGGGTCGTAGGTGGAGCTGAGGTGACGTTTTGCTGAAACCACTCCCGCCTAGCTCGACGTGACCGAGTTAGCTCAGGCTAAGGAGCTAATGCTACATGCTACTCGGCGGTGCTGTACGGTGGAGGTTGGAACCGGCGCGGCTGTGTCGTTACCAGTTTACGGACATGACCAACTACAGTCAAGGTAAGACACCGGAAAATAATAAAATAACTCACATATCTGTTATTGACATTATACTTCATAAGGTTTTAAATGCTTTTTTAATATATAAATGTGATAACGTTATTTTGCAACACTAACGTTACGTTAGAGCAGTTAACTATGAATCAGTTATTAATTAACGTTACCTTAAGTTTACTGAACGTTACATCTCAAACGAACAATTAAATCAATTAACCCTTTTACATACCGTTGGTTACGAAGCGGTTACCTCAGTTGTTACTTGTAATAAATGTAATAAGCTAGCGTCCTTAGTTACATGATGGACGCTGTATAACTTGTAAAACGTTAGCTATGGCTGCTATCACGTTAGTAAATTCCCCACACCGCTATTTTGAGTAAAGTTGCTGCTGTCGGCAGGGTTGTGTCAACTTGTGTGGGATTATTGTCTGGAATAGGACACGAGAGAGAGAAAGGTACTTTTTTATATTTGTCACAAGATTCTTGTTGAGGTTCTGATGCTTCCACATCTGCTACTCAAAGCTTAAACTTTGAGTCTAAATAACGTTGCTAGTCTTGCCTACTGGAAATTTTTATAGCAAATATAAAATTGTCTGTCTTAAAAGGACAACACAAAAACATTTAAAGACTGTCTCCCTTGTTCCATTTTCTCCCAGAATCACACTGTGGATCAGATGTCCCACCTGGCGTCCAGAGAGCTGCAGAGACCTGGGAGTCCTCATTGTGCTGATGGGGTGGACAGACGTGGAAAGGCCTTCTCTCCTTCTGTTTACTTTGACTTTTTAATATTGTCCATATTTGTATCATAGATCCATTTAAAAAATATACAGTTTATGGTTCACTTGTAATAAATTCTATATATAAGCACTCAGAGCTGACCAAATGCATATGTAGTAAACAGGTGAGTTTATACAATGTAAACCACAGAAAACCTTCTCAGAGGTCGCAATAAATGACACCTCCTACAGGGCTTCAAAACTACTCAGTGTGCAGATAATTCTTTGTTTTCACTACTGAGTAACTTCTCAGTCAATGTCACATTTGTCTCTTAAAGAAATGTCAAAAATAAAACCATATACAACTCCAACCTTTAGTGTTTTACTTTTTACTAACAAAAAAAATGTTAACCTATAAATAACATCTTAATATTTTTCCATTTACAGCTGTTAACTAGAATATATTGTTAAGTTTAGATCACACTATTTAAAATTAAAATATGAAACTGATAATGAATGAAGAATGATTTTATTATGTATAATTAGTTTGATACACTTTAAAACAAAGTGTTCCTAATACAAAAGCAATAGATTAATAAATTAAACTCTTGTCTTGCATTAATGAAAACATCAGTATTAAAAGGTTACAAATGTAAAAGTAGTCTTGTATGACTTGAAATGTGTTGAGTTATTATAATGATAGAATCTGTTGATAAGGACCCAGTGTCATAATTGTGCATCAGTAGTGTTCAGGTGTTGTGTGTAAAAAGAAAAGCAGGAGCTGAAGAGCTGGAAGCTGGAGCTGTTCTCTCCTGATGAGCTGGACACAGCTAATCACATCTGGAGGGTTCTGCAGTCAGCTCCTCTGGTACCTGTAAAGACAACAATAGGTAGACAGTTAAGCAGCTTCTTCCAAAGAGCCATAAAGCTACTGAGCTCTGAGATCGGCTCAGCATGAAAACCTCTCTGGCATGTGACATTAATTAGGTTTGGCAATGTGAAATACACTGTTTACTAATTTGTGGAATATTCGGTTGCTGTTGGACACTGTACAATAATAAATACTCAAGTCAGATCTTTTTTAATGCTTATTATAAGGATCTTATTTTTTATTGAACTGTACAACCTTTTTTGGCAAATTCTAGTCCACCAAACAAACTCAGAGGCAGCTCTCACACAACTAATTTCTCGCCTTAACTAAACCATCGCCCTAGTCACAGCCCAGCTACCTGTCTGCAGGCAGAACGCGCATTATATGCTGACAAAAAAGGTGGATGCAAATCTCAGCATGTAGCCTACAACAGCTGTTCAGTCAAATTATGCATCCACCTCTTAAACTCATCAGAAACGTCGCTGATCAAACGCATTTTTCACCTTATTTGCTGAATCTCAATGAATGCTAACATTACATCTACTGAGTGTAATAACTTATTGATGACTAAACAGTCTTTAATATGTACTTTGAATCAATCATCCCCACTGATAAACCCCACAAAGAATAGTATAACGGTGTCGTAACGGTAACGTTACACTCGGAGGTGCACGGCTCTCCTCTGGAGAAACAGAGATAGCTCAAATAGCGGCATCGGTGTATGACGAGTGGGTAGTGCCAAAGCGTGGATTACCAGGAGAAGGAGAAGGAGAAGTCAACCCTGCCGTCGCCGCCAGACCGTGTGGATTTTTGAATGGGAGTGATTGGGACTGCAGACGGGAGACCACGGCGACTTGGCGGCGAAAGTGCATGGAAAGAACTTCTTCCGGCGGCGACGCCACGGCGACGTATATTAGAATTCCAGTATAAAAGTACGCCTACTTAATACCTCTGAACTAGGTACGTCAGCCTTAAAGGCGTGTGACACACTGCGCCGTCACTAGGTACGTCGCCTCAAAGCCGTAGTGACACACACGCCGTCACTAAGCACGTCAGCCACCAGTACCCATTGTCAGTGTAACTTTATTTTAACTTAATTGAGTGAATTCAAGTCACGCTTTTGTACAGCCTGTTATAAATGCTTTTATTCCTCTGGCGACTGGGAACTCTGGAGTAGCCTACAGTTCATAGCCTGTGTTGTGCTTTATTGTTTGGATTCACTGTCCAAACAGAAGATAATGCTTTCACTTCCCCACAATGTGAAAATGGTTGTATTAGGTCTACAGGTACTTGTAAAATTAATCAATAAAGTATTAGAGCTGTTTCATGCTTTCTGTTATTAACTGTAAGCTATTTGTTATAGGCATTTGCCTTTGGTTATTTTATTGGCAACAGTGTATTTTACATGCATATTTCTGCATAATGATTTGGATTATTTTGATCATGCAAATGCGTTACTACTCAATGTAATCCTAAAGGATTACATTGAGTAGTAAGCACTTTTTTTAGCAATTACATTGTTCTTGAAGTACAAGACAGCAAATTAAAAATCTTAAGACCCTCAGTGAAGTTCTTCATTTTCCATCGGGATGTTACACTTAGAGAAACCAGCATACTATTATACCAGGAGTGCCCAACCAGTCGATCGCGATCTACTGGTAGACCGCGGAATGATCCCAAGTCGACCGCGAGAAAAAAAAAATTAAATAAAAAGGTTTTTTTGTGTATGTTATATTTTGTATTAAATGTACACTACAGCCTATATCATGAGTCCTTGCCAACACGTCCACAAAAAAGTATTTAAAAAAAGAGAAAAAGAAAAAAGTAGGTCACGTTCAACTTAACTCGCGCGCATGACAGGAGGTTGTCAACAGTAGTTAGATGCTAGCGAAAAGCGGTTACTTCGCTCCTAAACGTTAACATGGCTGAGGGGAAACGAGCCAAGACCTACCATTTTCACCCTGAATGGGAGGAAGATTATTTTTTTGTTTATTCTCATTCAAAGCCTGTTTGTCTGATCTGCAATGCAACGGTGGCGTTGGCAAAGAAAGGAAATCTGGAGCGGCATTTCAAAACAGTGCACGGGAGCTACGAGAGGGATTTCCCTGCAAAAACGCCTTTACGTGCCACAAAAGTGCGGGATTTGAAAGCACAGCTTACAGCGTGCCAGTCAATCTTCACCAAACCGAAGACCCAGAGTAAGGCCGCAACTATTGCTTCCTATCGTGTCAGTCACGTCCTTGCTAAATACAAGAAGCCATTCAATGACGGCGAAATGGTGAAGAAAGCCTTTCTCGAGGCCGCGGATAGCCTTTTTGACGACTTTAAAAATAAAACAGAGATCATGAAGGCCATTGAAGAAGTGCAACTCTCCCGCAGTACTACAACAAGGCGATTTGAGAGAATGGCTGTGGATGTAGAGGAGCAACTGAAGAAGGATATTGACGCGTGTGAGTGCTTTTCCCTCCAATTTGACGAGTCGACTGATATGGTGGATGTGGCACAATTGTGTGTTTTCATCAGGATGGTTTTTGGAGACATGAGCGCCAAGGAAGAGCTACTCACAATTTTGCCTTTAAAAGGACACACCAGAGGTGAGGATATTTTTAATGCTTTCATGGGATTTGTTAGCGAGACAAAACTGCCGCTCTTCAAGCTGATCTCCATCACAACTGATGGGGCGCCTGCTATGATGGGCTGCACTAGTGGGTTCATTGCACTGTGCAAAGAAAGTGAATCTTTCCCGGATATCCTGAATTATCATTGTATAATTCACCAGCAAGCGTTGTGTGGAAAAATTTTAAATATGAAAGAAGTGATGGATATTGCGATGAAGATTGTGTGTTCAGTTCGGGCCAGGAGTCTGCAGAGAAGGCTTTTCCGTGCTCACTTGGAGGAGAATGATGCTGAGCACACAGACCTGCTGCTTCACACGGATGTTAGGTGGTTAAGCAGAGGTAAATTTTTGGCCAGATTCACGGAGCTATTGCCTGAAATCAAGGACTTCCTGAAACTTTCAAAACACGTGGATTACCATACAAAGCTAGAGGACCACCAGTGGCTTTTAGATTTATCTTTCCTCACTGATCTCACTGGCGAGCTCAATGAATTGAATTTAGAGCTGCAGGGTAAGGATAAAGATGTAGTCAAAATGATGAGTTCAGTAAACACATTTAAAAGCAAGCTACAGCTGATGTCAAGCAGACTGCAGCATGGTAACCTGCGCAACTTCCCTCACATGCAAGCAGAGCTACAACGTCAAGGTAAAGGTGTGACACAGCTTGACAGTGCACGTTATGAGGAGCATGTTCAGAGCATCTCAGCAGAGTTTGAGAGGCGTTTTACTGACTTTGCATCCATCGAGCCTGTAGCCAGCTATATGTGTTATCCATTTGGTGCAAGTATTGATGTTGGTGACATTGCTGCCAAAGTCAAATCACTTTTTGACTTGGGAAAGCTCCGCTCTTGAGGATGAGATTCTGACATTGCAAAATGACATTGAAATCAAAGCCAAATCAACATCCGCTCAACCTGGAGAGCATGCAGTGTTCTGGAATCTACTAGTGGAGGAGAAGTATCCCAATCTCAGAAGATGTGCCTTGAACTTGACAGCTCTTTTTGGATCAACTTATTTGTGCGAGTCTGCTTTCTCGCACATGAAAATCATCAAGTCCAAGTACAGATCAGCAATGACTGATAACCACCTTGCAGCCTGCCTACGCCTTGCAACCAGCTCCTACACTCCTGACTACGAGAAGCTATCCTCTTCCTCCCAATGCCAGGTCTCCCACTAAGGTAGAAAGTGATTTCCTTTTTTTAAAACTCAAAGATCTACCTGTTTTGTATCTGGTTTATTTTTCTGTTTGGTTCATATTACAGTCAGTTATGACTATTGCTCAACATGCAGATTGGCATGTGTATGCGTGTGTGTGTTTGTGAGAGGAGCAGAGCGGGCTTGTTGTAAGGTTAGTTACTGCAGGATGGAAGTGATGTGTGTGGGTTTGTGATGTTGACACTGGTAGATCTTGGGAGGTTGGCTACTTGAAAAGTAGATCTTGGGTAAAAAAAGGTTGGGCACCCCTGTATTATACAATGATACAAACGTAATTTCCGACTCACTTAATGCTCATAATATAAAGGTCCCATGATTCTATACCAAGAAGAACACCATTTAATGTTCAACTGTAGACAAACATACAGGCAGTGATGGGGATTAGGCTAACTACATACATGCAATTTAGTGAAATAACTTAATTACAAAATAAATGTAAGTGTTATCTGTTACAGTTAGGCCTACTGGTAAAATATGTAATTAAATCACAATTTCTTATGAAAATGTTTAAGATGCCATATGAATATTTTCTTTAATAAGCTTGGCTATATATGCAGAGGCTGTGGAGCCACCACCAGCATTCTGACTGTTTGAATTGAGGGTGACCAGAAATGGTTACTGAGTTCTGACTAAAACTAGCCCTGTGTGTAAATTAAGTGTCATAATTCTGTTTGCAAATTTCAAGTAAAACACCTTGTCAATGCCATTGTCATTTGTAGTATTATTCTTGATGTTACCTAAATCAACAAAGAAAAACTCCTTCCGATGATTACTTATTCATTTCCAATCCCATAAAGGTGTAACTCTCACAGTATTAGGACATCTTTTTTGGAAGATGGGGAGCATGTTGAAATATAAACTATATTATGCCATATTTATTTAATTTATCAGGGGTATCATATTCTGATAGACTAATTATTATTTTTGACGATTAGCCAGTGTCTTGACGGCATGACCAACACCAAGGTTGCATAGATTTATGGGTGGGGAAACAGACAACGCTTGTGGAACACGCGCATGCGCAGAACCCGGTAGCATAAATCGACAGAACACCGAAAAAAGTAATTGGATAACCTTACTGATAAAAATCTGCAAGAAGTACTAGTAGCAACATTTTTTCTTCATTTGATGTAAACTTTATAAATTGTTTGCAAAAAGTGGGGTCCTCTCTCGATGGTGATTGTCTAAATGCATGAAATCTCCCGCTGGCCCATCACCTAAAGTGACGTTATATGTCGTATTTTTAATAAATTACCACTTGTGCATTAGTTAACAATGTGCAACCTAGATGCCTATTGAAATCTTATGATAATCAAACATTAACTCACGAGATATTATCGACTTTTTCAGCCTAAAATGCATTATTAAATTGTGCAATTGACAAAAAATGCAACAGTGCCATCATGTGATGACATAACAAAACAGCAAGACAGATTGAATCACTCCACTGAAGAGAACAAATAGGAAATATTTTTTTCCTCTTCATTACAGTATTAACAATGCAACATACAGGAATACATATAGTCTATGTTTACAACACATAAAAATACAAACTGCAAATAGGAAAGATGAAAAAGAGAAGATTCGATGGTTACTTTATAGAAGGGAGGTTAAAACTACATAAAAGTGTTTTGCCTCAAGGAGTTCATCGAACAGTGGTCATATTTCTAGTTATTTTCACATTTCCTTTTAGTTTGATTTACAAAAGAGCCTTTTACAAATTCGGACATAGACATCATACCAACAAAGCTAAAGTAGCCCAGTGTTTTTTTAATAGTACAAACCTCTCAGCTCACATAACTTACAAATTTAAGGTCATTAATATCTTTGAATAAATATCCATTAGATTACCGTCCTTTTAAATTTCTGTGTAAAATTTAATTTTACAGCAACACTTTTAATGACTAAAAGGCTGGAGCATGTAGGGCTGTACTCCTGTATAATCTCTGGTTCCACACTCCAGTCCAGTTGGTGGCGCTAATGCACCTCTCAGCTAGTTTGCCAACCGCCAATAAAAAGAAGAAGAAGAAGTCGAAGTTTGGAGGGGGGAGCGGGGGGGGATCAAGCCTGACGGCGACGGGCTTATGACGACGTTGTGCACTGACGGAGTAGCCTATCCACTTCCACACACGTAGCTGTCACACGACAGTCTCCTTTGTTAGGTTATCCGTGGCACTATCCACTCGCCATATCGGTGCTCCTCGGTGTGACAATTTCAGGCAGCCGCTGCCCCCTCGGCTCTCTGCCTTTAAACCCTTTGTGTCTATCGGTATCAGGAGCAGCCACTTAGTACCTGACTAGCACCTAACTGAACAGTGATTCCGTTACAGGACGTGGCTAAATCTCACATCGCCCGTTAGTAAAAGTTACCGTTAACATAACGTCAACTAACTGAGAGCTGAGCCTTTTACTTACAACTTCATACAGACGCCTTTTCTTCAAAGCATTATCACACTAATGTCTAACACTAAGGTTAATCTAATAACGTTACATTTTGGCTTCTTCTTGCTGACTTGTCTTTGACTCATAAAAAGCTGCGGTCAGAGCACACTAAATTACTTACTTACACTAACTTAGCAGCTTGGGGCTGCTCGTATCTGGCTAATTAGCGTAACGAGCTAACGTTAAGCTAACAAGCGATGTTCCGAGCGATACCTGTTAAATGTTAACACATACATAAAATACATTGATAAATAAATTTTACTCACCAAGTAGAACACGGAGGAGTTCCTGGAGGTTCTCTCTCCAATGAACTGCACAGCCTGCCATTATTCATCCGGTATCTGCATGTAGAAATGTCCAAAAGCCTCCGACAGGCTGAGCCTCAGAGCTCCGTGTAGCTGAGTGAGGCTAACAGACGGCAGACCGAGTGCTAGGAGTGGCAGAGGCTAATGGTGCCTGTCAATCAAAGCGACCACGCCCCTAATAATGCAGAACTTTAAGGCTTAATATAATTTAAGCAGGTGAGTTATAAAAAAATTCACCCCCCTCACAGTTGTCACGAAGGGCAAAATTAGCGATATACACTAAAACCATTTTTTGAACCAGGCTGTAAACATGTTTTATTCTGCTGTAAAGTTGGGCATTTTAACATGGGGGTCAATGGAGATTGACTCCCTTCAGCAGCCAGCCTCAACCGGCCACTCGATGAACTGCAGTTTTCAGTTCCTTCCTGGTTGCATCGGAAGTGAGAGCCGGAGGTTGCCGCTTGGTGAAAACTAGTTAAAGAGACTTTGTTGTAACAGAAGGCTCACATGTTAAAGCTCCTCATTATGAGCTGCTCTGGATAAGAGCATCAGCTAAACAGCTGAGATGTAAATGAGATGTAAATGTTGAGAGTTCCTCAACAGATGATGATGAAGAGGAAGGGCCAATGATGTGAAGGCCCAGATCCATCAGAGTATCAATGTTCTTCCTCTCTCTCCTCCCCTCTCACTGCAGACATGAAACACTGGCTGAGAAACATCCTGATTCTGACTCTCTGGCTAGGTAACTCTTTAAACCTACTGATTATTCTCCTTTAATCAATCATCTTTATTGATCCATCTCTTCCTCTGCATGTTCTCTTCTTCCCCAGAGTGTAAAGGAGAAGACAGAGTGACCCAGCCAGCAGGAGATGTCATTGCTGCTGAAGGAGACACAGTTACACTTGGCTGTACTTTTGAGACGAGTAGTACAGGTCCAACTTTGTTCTGGTACAAACAGGATGGAAACAACAGACCCAAATTCATGTTGAGCCGTATGCAAGGGGTCGATTTAAAAACAGAGGCTGAGTTCAAGGAGAGATTTTCATCCACACTGAATTCCACCTCAAAATCAGTTCCTCTGAAGATCCAGAAGCTTCAGCTGTCTGACTCTGCTGTGTACTACTGTGCTCTGCGGCCCACAGTGACAGGAAACACCAAAACTCTGTACAAAAACCTTTGGAGCAAAGACAACAGAATACTCCACAACGTCCACTAGAGGGAGTCACACACTGTTAAACTTCAGTGGTTTGACAACAGTCTAAATTTGTTGGAGTGGTGATGGAAGCAAAAAAAAATCAAGCATTAAAGATAAAACACAATAAACAAATACAAGCTTGAACAAATGACATAATATGAATGAAGTATCTCCATAAACATCACATTTTTCAGCTGGATCAACTTATCTTCAAACATCAATTTCTGTTGTGTTTCTGACAATATATGTTGATAAATTCCATTAAAATACAGTAGGTATAAAATGAAATCACTGCTGTATCTGTAAAGGGCTGTAAAGAGACACTTAGCTCACAAGACGTCGGGATATACATGTGCAATTGTGTTTGTGACAACAAGATGAGACCATCTTTAAAGGGAAATTTTCAGCATTAAACACGTCATTTCCTGCATTCTGGTGAAAGTTTCTTCACCAGTTTATAGTGGAAATGTATTTATTTATGTAAAAGGAAACTTGTGTTTTTGGACAATGCACATTTGTTTCTTCTATTTTTAATTGCACTGCATGTGTTCTTATTGTGCAAATAAACCTTTCTCAAAGCATTTAGTAATTCTACATTTCTTGTTGCAATTAATTTTTCAGCTTTTTTTTGTTCAAAAAGTGCTGGGGACAAAATCAGCCCTTCCAAAAAGTGATGGGGACATGTCCCCAGCGTCCCCAGTGTAAATGACACCTGTGGCAGAAACAGACATCAACTGTCTGAGGACACCAGATAACAATCAGTCACAGCATTGACTGGGAAAGGGTCCAAGTCACTGACCACAGGTCATCCAACAAAGACAAGGTCGGAGATTATGGCCGTGTTGCCTTGTCCCTTACCTGAGCACAAACGTCCCCCCTCCTCTCTGGCCTGCACATGTTTACATCATCACTACATACGACTTGCTGTTTTGAAAAAAAAGCTCCCTCTCGCGGAGCACAATGGATTTTCTGTCTGAGTTCAGAGCTCGAGCACAGTCAGTGATCACATTAGATGTGTCCTGTGTCCAACCTTACCCTGCCTGAGTCCATGTCTTCAGGTGGACACAGGCACAGTTCAGGGTACCGTGCCCAAACTAGGTAACCAAACTGGACTTTGGGGGTTAAACAGGCTCGTGCTCAGTACAGATCATCTAGTGTGAGTACACCCTAAGACATGATGGCTTCTGATCCCTGCTAGGGCTGATTTAATATATAAAATATTAACTTCACAATTTCTCCACAGTAACAAAGAAGAGAAAAAAATGTCCTCCATGTTCCCAGAATAAAGAGCAGATCTTCAGGTTGGCTTCCTTCTAGTGTGACCTGCCTGGGTCTCACTTCACACCATTGTGAGGGAGGAGCTAAGCTGTTAGTGAACTATAGAAGAGAGAGGAACTTCCATATTCAGCAGAGTTCAATACACAAAGCAGAAACATTCCCTTTATTCAACATGCTGTCATTGGACTATTATGTACTTTCTCTACTGTTACTATCCATTCTAACAGGTATGTGAGATCCTGCTGAGAAAGTTTCATTACTAACTTTTCTGGATGGGATTCATTTGTTGAGTCTTTTACAACATGAAATAACAGAGTTATCTCTTCCTTCAGGTGTCAGCTGTGAAGAACTCACTGCAGTCAGGAATGAAGAGTTCACTTTAGAAGGCATCTCTGTGACTCTGTCCTACAAATACCCCAAACTGTCAACTGGTGATTATTTCTTCTGGTATCAACAATATCCAGGAAAACCACCAGAGTTCCTCATCTCACACTCTGCTTCAGGAAATATAGGAAATAATCAAAAAACTGGACTAAAGATTAAAGTGGAGCAAAAGCAGATAAATATGACCATCTCCTCTGCTGCAGTGAATGACTCTGCTGTGTACTACTGTGCTGTGAGGCCCACAGTGACAGGAAACACCAAAACTCTGTACAAAAACCTTTGGAGCAAAGACAACAGAATACTCCACAGCGTCCACTAGAGGGAGTCACACACTGTTAAATTTGCTGATTTATGAAACAGTCTGGATTTGTTGTAGACCAGCCTTTGCCTTCAAACAGCATCAATTCTCCTTCTACATTTGCACAAAGTCAGGGATCTTGTCACCCACATGGGGGGGTGGAGATGGAGCAGTGGATAAGACACATGCCTTTGGTGTGAGAGAGGTGTGTGAAACACCTCTGAGTCCCTGAGCAAGACACTTAACCCCTAGATGCTCCAGAGACGTGCGACCTCTGACATATATAGCCAGGCCCGGCGCTCCGCACACGCACATCACGCACTGCGCATAGGGCACCAAGTCCTTGGGGGGCACCAAAAAATCTGGGTGGTGAAAAATCATCACAATAGGCAACTACTATAAATAACAAATAAAATATGTCTAAAAGCATGTTAATATACAAAAGCAATACAAAAGTAATATAGGCCTAGACCAAATTAGTCGAGAAAAGGTGAATCTCCCATGCGGAGTCTCCCTCTGGTGCCCCCTTCCCCACCTGCCAGTGGTCTGTTCCTCAATCAGTGTCAAATTTGGCAGACACCTGATCGACATCAGACATGGCCTCGATTTTAGATTTGAGTATACCCACTTAAAATAGCGAGATGATACGTAACAACATCGTTTTGTGGCAGAACTTCCACACGTTCATTCATACATTCCCCCCGTTTGTGTTGTGAAGCTCAACTGACGTTTGCGGCTTCCGTGGCCTGTGACCGGGATCTGACGTCAGCTACCAAACAGCTGTGTGGCGGTCACTCTGCGCAAGTTTGAAATTAACTAATGTGAGTCACTGAAGGAGATGTGAAACGCGAGCAAACTCAAACTACACTCTTTTAGTGTTTTCGTAAGCCTGCAGAAGCTGCTGCCGCTCGGGTGACACCATGACAGGAGCGTTAAAGTTACTGAAACGCAAAAAGCGAGCCAGATGATGCTGACGTTATCGTAACGTTACCTGGTGAGTGAAAATAGCATATAGGCCTGTGATATCATTAACGCTATCAGTAACGGAACTGTGACAGCATTATTGGTCTATTGGTTTGAATCTAGTTAACTAACCTTAGTGTGTGTGTGTGTGTTGTTGTGTGTGTGTGTAGCAGGTCCTGGATGCTGGCTCATGCTTTTAAGCTGATAAAGTACATAACTTACGTTTGACAATGGTTTTGGAAGATAAGTGAGCTTGAGGGGATGTGGACCCTTTGGTGTCCCTCAGTGTAAAGATTCTGTATGAATGAGTTTTGGTGATAGAACTGCACACCTGGCCTGTGTTCATGTTATTACTGCTACTGAAAAGCCTCAGCTTTCCATTATTGTTAATAATAGTTGCATCTTGCTCTGTGAAATGTGCATTGAAAATTAGCAGCTGATAAAACAAGATTCATGTAACATCTAAGGCTAAATGTAGCTGAGTTAGATGGTGATTAACACTAAACATTAGACATTTCCACCATAAATTGGTGCAGAAAATGTCTCCAGAATGCAAGGAAATTAAATGTTTAATGCTCAAAATCTTCTGGGGGAGGACCCCCGGACCCCCCAATCGGGTATTCATCAATGAATATTTTTAACATACTATTGAAATATCCCAATATTCTGGATTATCAGATCTCATATGCTAAATGTTTTGTTGCAACTCTAATCTGAACCCTAAACACGTCCCCACCACATCTGAACACAAAGTGACGCCCTTTCCCACCTGTAACTGTCATTGGATGTTAAAGTCTTTGCATTGTTGATAACACATAGCTTAAGCAGTCCTTCAGAGTGCTCTCTATTACATGTACATGCATACTGTAAGTATTAGTGAGTGTAGTGGTGCTCATGGGATGTCAGCTCTGGAATGGGTGAGTTTGAGGCTGGGATGTAAAAATCACAGTATACTCACTAGAAAAAATCTAGACTATACCATTATATATAAATGTAAATATTTTATATATAAATAACAAATATTTCTTAAGTACATACATGCAAATGTATATTTATTTTTATATATCATTCATGTAGAGACAAACTTTTATTTTGGATGCGATTAATATCTTCCCAGCCCTACAAATTATGTACAGAATTATTATATTGTGCCTCATCAGACCTCTTTTTTAAAGGTAAAATAGAGTTTTGAATTTTAAATGTTCCAGTGACACATAGGCCTATATAAAATGTGTGTGTGCAATAATTTTGTATGATGGTTATTGATGGTTGGGTGGGGCACCACCAAGCATTTGTGCTTAGGGCACCCAAATGGCTAGTGCCGGCCCTGTATATAGCAATTGTAAGTCGCTTTGGATAAAAGCGTCCATGTCCCCCCCACATTTCAAAATCTATGTTTTGTCCCCCTCACTTTTTTCCCAGCGATTTCGGAGTTGGCTCAAGTCAATCAATCAATCACGCACTCCCGCATCAGAAATAGACTAAATAAACGGGTGAAACGCGACAGAAATCGTGTAGGTCGATAGAAAACACGCAACAGAAGGCAAAGGTGGTGCTGAAAAAGGGAGAAACAAAAGAGTTCGCTTGAGGCGGTTGCAGCAAAGTGCCTCAATATTACATTTATTTTGTGCGGCTGTTACTTACAGCCTACCTGAAGACAGTAGTGAGGACTTCTGCTGCAGGGATAGTAACTTGTTACAAATAACACAAATTTGCAAACTAAATAAATAAAATTTAAAAGTATAGAACCTTTTCATCGTTCACACCTTTTAAAAACTGCACCTTTATACTCTTTACTCCAGTTTTCTATAGGTCAGTAATCTACTTCAATTTCGCTACATTTTCCATTCATACCTTTTATAACTTAACCGTCTGTAATCTGCATTTTGCTTCATTAACCGAAATGATCCAGTCTGCGTGCGCTGTTACGCAGAAGAGCGCCTGGTGTCGGGGCTCATCACAGTCAGAGCTGGAAAGATGCAAACATTTAGAAAATCAGGCAAATGCTTTTTCAGTTTAAGGTTTTATTGTTCTAATAATATAACTGAAAATCAGTGAGCGCACACATGGCACTGCTGGCCGTGTTGGAAAGCTGCCTGCGTCGCTCTTTAACAAATAAAACTTTCACTTTCCATTAACGGCGCATTAAAAGCGTCTTTAGTCTCTGCAGAGCAAAGGCAGACTTCACACTGTAACATCTAAGTCAGATGATCCAGTGTTTCCCATACGTTCATTTATTTGTGGCGGCCACAATATCAATACTGACCGCCACAGATTGATTTGCGCATTTTTTTTTACTAAGCCTATTTAAAATCATATTTGATTGCAGAGCCGGAGCTCAGCACGCCCTGTCACCCGTCCCTCTCTCTCGCTCACCGTGATCTCTTTCGCCTCTCTCCTCCTGGAGCTCCGCTACACGAATCTGTCCAACACAGCGCTGTCAGTGTCGGAGACCCAGCTTAAAAAGTTATTAGCCAGCATGCAGGGAGCCGAGCTAATAAGGAGAGCTAAGTTAATGTTAGAATGCCGCTGGATTTTCGAGGCTAGCACGTTGTATATAGCTGGCAGTCAATATCGATGCAGAATGTCACCGGTGAAACTAATCTTGGAGAGAGAGAGAGAGAGAATATGGTGGATAAAACAGTCCTGTTGGGTTTTACGCATGACGTACAGCTTCCTCTGTCTGCAACGAGTTGCTCCCGTCTGCCACAATAATTATCTGTGTTGTAAAGATTATTTAGGTGAATAATCAGATTGTTTTGGCAGCCTGAGCTGCTCCAAAGCAAGAGGTTTGGTTGGCTACATGTCCATAATAAAAGATACAATAGTAGCTGGGCAGCAAGCTGATATTTTAAAGTGATCTTATCAACACCTTCATAGAGATTTGAAAAGGAAAATGATTCTATAATAGCTAAAGATAATCAACCAGTAAATTGCATTCCCTATAAATAACCATGTGGCAGCTGTTTTTAACCTGATGAACAGCAGATTAAATAATATTCTGCTTTTACTTGAGTATGTTTGTCATTTTTTCTCTAACTTTTTATGGGAGTAATTGTACTTTTTCTTGAGTAAAGATTTTAAGTACTCTACCTGCCACCGGCACCAATAGTAGTACTGACATGATGGGCATGAGACAGACAGCTGCGATGGGGGCAGAACGGAGTTAAAGCACCAGTTTATGGTCAGATTGATGATGATATGGCTTATTTAGTTATCTACTCAAGAGCTCAGCTAAAGTAATTACTTTACTTTAGGAGAGTAAGAGAGATGTTTCTGGTTTTGAAGTGTATTTTAAAGGCTCATTTAGTTATGTACTCTACTTGCAAAATTCTCAAGAATGCAGGAATAAAGGTCTCTAAAGACCCAGAGAGCCTTTGCTTTGTCTGCAGAGTGGGCTGACCAGGGACAGACTCATGGGCCAAATTTTAAAAAAACGTGTGTCCTGAGGTGTGAATGTGTCTCTGCTACGTGTCCATAAACAATTAGTATTCAATTTTCACACAGAGATGAGCATCCTGCAGGATTTTAAGAGGAAGAGGTCAGAGGTCACAGGAGCAGGAGTAGAACAAACTGAGGAGGATGAGCTTGTAAGTTGTTTGGATATCTAATACACATACTGTATATTCTAAAACTCACATAGTAACATACTTTGTCAGACCAGCATGTCTTCAGAGTTGAAAGTTCAAAGACAATTCTGTGTTCACAAACATTTGTTGCAGAGAGAGTCAGGGCCAAGTGAGACACAGGAAATATCACAGACAGCTTACAGGTGTAACATCAGGATAACTAAATACATGTGTGCTGTGTCAGCTATATTAACTAGCAGCTATTCCATGTTTCTATGGTATGTAGTCAGTTTTGTTCTAGTTATATTATACTCCGTCTCTCTGACCCTCTCTCTCGAGTTTTCTCCATCTTCTCTCACTGCAAAGACCCTCTTTCAGCCACACACACAAGTACATTCTGTTTTCAAAAGTCATTAGAAATGAGCTTTTAAGTGCTTTATTTTAATAAAAAAAAATCCCTAGCATTTCGGCGTCCTCCCCCAGGTTCAAATGCGCTTCTACGCCCCTGCGTCAGACAAATGTAAAATAACGTTTTAAGGGAGTGAGGTGGTTAAGATGTCAAGAGGGGTTGAAGAGGAAAGCGTGTGAGAGACAGTATCAGAAATGGGTGATCAGAAATATCAGCAACAACAGTGGTAGTAGCTGTTAGACCTAATTCAGTGACTTTTTGCTTAGAAAAAGATAGTAAAAAGAGTTCACAGTCATCATTTGAAGAGGCTGGTAAGGCAGGGGGGAGCAGGGTTGATAAGTCTGTCTAATGGTTTTAAACAGGAATGTAGGATAATGCTTGTTACCGGTGACTAGGTTAGAAAAGTAGTTGGCTCTGGTGTCTGTCATTTGTTTGTTGTAAGAAATGAATATTAAAACTGCAATTATAACTTAAACAGCAAAAGATGAAAGGCCAGAACAGCAATGTACAAATCTGGCGTCTATTTCAGATATAGAAATAGATCATAAGGCAACAGACAGGAACAGAATCAGAAGTAGATACTAGAAATAGTAGTATATCGTCTGTGTAAAGATTGACTGTTCCGTCAAGAGTCTGTCAGTATTACCTTATCAGCTACTTGTTACCTGATGGAAATGATGTCATTTAGTGAATCACAGCACCACAGCAGAGACAAAGTATTTGTCAGAGTTGTGAGAGGAAGGAGGGAGGGATTAAGGGAGGAGCCAAACTGGGACTCAAGGACAGAAAAGACAAACTTTCACAGTGGTGTTTGATCCAAAACCAGACAGATTCTCTTTCTCTTTAAGATGCTGTCAGTGAACTTCAGTCTGTTTGTGACTTTGTTTCTGCTCACAATAAGAGGTAGGTGAGATCATCAACATTAAGAGAGCTTCACTGATAGAAACCTTTAGATTGTAAAGTTACAGAGTTATTTTTTCCTTCAGGTTTCAGCTGTGAAGAACTCACTGCAGTCAGGAATGAAGAGTTCGGTTTTGAAGACAGCTCTGTGACTCTGTCCTACAGATACTCCAAACAAGCTGATGGTTTTGATTATTTCTTCTGGTATCGCCAATATCCAGGAAAACCACCAGAGTTCCTCATCTTTCACTTGGGAACACAAAATGCAACAAAATCTAGATGGTCTGCTAAAGTGAGTGATGATAAAACCCATCTGGATCTGCAGATCTCCTCTGCTGCAGTGACAGACTCTGCTGTGTACTACTGTGCTGTGAGGCCCACAGTGACAGGAAACACCAAAACTCTGTACAAAAACCTTTGGAGCAAAGACAACAGAATACTCCACAACGTCCACTAGAGGGAGTCACACACTGTTAAACTTTGGCACGATAACAACAAATGCACAAACAAGTCAACAAACAGCAGAGAGAGTCCCACCAAAGGTTTCCTCTTTGTCTGCTGTTTGATCCTTGAAGCTGAAACTGGTTCACACATCCTGCCAGTTCGGTCCAGAGGACAAATAACCAGATAAATAATGATCCCTCATTACTTTTATTAACATATAATAACTGTCCAAATTCTATAAATCCTATTTTATGTGATATCTCGGTGTAGTTTGTGACCAGAGTCTGACCCCTTCAGTAGTCGAAGGTAATGTGGATGCTGTAAATAATAAATTGTACCTGTAACACAGAGTCAGATTCTCAATAAAATCATAGCATGAGGGCTTCCTTTCCATTGTAGAGCATTATATTTTAATATTTTCCACAATGTACATGAAACAGTAAACGGCCAGACTCAAAGACAGATTTCAGGATATTTAAGCAACAGCTCACTTCAGGCCGTGGTATACGCTCATTATATGACAGTTAAGGGGTTTTGTTCCAGCGACCCCCTTAACTGTCATATAATGAGCGTATACCACGGCCTGAAGTGAGCTGTTGCTTTTATAAAACGCTTACCAAGTATGGCAAAAAGAAAGGAGGCTAACAGACGCACTACAGGTTGACTTTATTTCATCAACAGACATTTCTTTATACAAAAAGTAGTCCCACCGGGCTGCCGGTAGGCTACGAATGACGGTTGCTAAGCAACATACATTAAAGGCTAGAATTATTAGAGCTATTTATTTATATCTATTTGCACGTTGCCGTTTGTTGTGCAGCCACTAAAAAACTGTCCAGCGTCAGGAGATTGACTTTTCTAGTTGACCAGTCATTTCAGAAGTGAAGAAGTCTCTTGGAAACGTCTTCTAGTAATACTTCAACCAAGTCCAGCTGCCTTCACTTTAACCTTCTTTGGATAACTCTGAGCTGGATGGCTGAGAACCTTCACAGACAGAACCATGTGTTTACTTCTGTTATCTTTGTCTAATATTTATATTTGTTTGATCTGAAACATTTCAGTGTGACCAATCAGAAATCAGCAAGGAGGCAAACACTTTAACACCACTGTAACAGGCTTCATTTTATACTGACTGTGATCTTTTTTGATCTTCCTAATGAAATAATGAACTGTTCCTCCATCATTAAATAACTTTACCTCCAACAGGTCATTCTTGGGACAGCTGTGGGTCAGAGGCAGGCGGGTCGTCCACTAATCAGAAGATATCAGCTTCAGTCTGGACAATTTCTCAAAGACAAAACTTCTCTGGACTCAGAAAGAATGTCTTTGTTTGAGTGGAACATCTGTGGGCCTCAAAAAAGGGAATTTCTCAGCACGCCCAATAAAGCTGAGTTCAACCAATGAGATTCTTTGTGTCTCCAGAGCAGAAATGTTTGAGGAACTAAAAGCACAATCAGCTTGATGTTGAGGAGAAGGGCTGTGCAGCAGAGAGGCTGTTTAGTTTCTTCATTCTACTGCAGTGGAAGAACATTGCTCATCTGCTGTCTGTCTGGCTTTAACAACTCCAAAGACATGTTGCTTTACCTCTTTTTACTTTGCTCTCACTTCATAGGTGAGTGTTGGAACACAGATGAAAGGCTCATTAACCTGCGGGATTAACCAGATATACACAACATGTACTTCATTACTTTAATTCCTAGTTCTACTTTACTGTACTGAGCTGTTTGTGTCCACAGAGTAACACTGTACAGCTGACATTTTCCACTGTCTTCTCCTCTCAGCCTCATGAACAATGTTAGTCTGATGGCTTCATTTTCTCTACTTTTTCCAGGACTAATAGCTGGAGACACAATCTCTCCTGTAGGAGAGGAAGTCAGTGAAAGAGAAGGAGAATCTGTCACACTCACATGTAACTATGAGACAACTGCTACCGATATTACCCTTGACTGGTACAGACATCATTCTGACCTTCAGGCTCCTCAGTTTATACTCTGGAAAGGAGCAAAATCAAGAAAAGATGAATATATTCCTGATAAGAGAAGATATGGATCTGAAACATCACCAACATCAACCAAACTGACCATCACAAAGCTAACCCTGGCAGACTCAGCTCTCTACTACTGTGCTCTAGAAACACAGTGATACAAAGTGTAGAAGAGGCTGTACAAAAACCTGAACCCAGATATCTGACTACTCTTCAAAGAGGAGGGAAGTGGTATTCAAACCACAGCTTCATATCAGATGGATTCTGCTAATTCCTGTTTTATCAGAGTCACTGTGGTTACAGCTGCTAATGAAACACTGGGGGAGGATTCACAGGAGCAGCAAATCCACATCAGAGAGAAACCACCTGCAAGATGCTTCAAACACAAGACTCCATGGAAACACAGCAAATAAATGGACACTGAAAATTTAAATTAGTGACATGTCAGATCTGACCTACAACATGTCTAACAGAAACATTCAAACATTGAGCTAAATAAAAAGCTGTGACACCTTATTGATGTATTTAAAGGTAATTTAAGATCTTTTATTTATTTCACAGAGGTTGCATTTTTTCCTGACATTTACTGATAGTGGGTCAGTGTTCAGTCAGATGGTGAAGATGTGTCAAATGTTTGAGAATTCACTAAAAGCACAAAAACAAAACCTCCCCAAATTAAATGAATTCCACTTTAATTCATCTCCATATTATCCTTAAGTTTGCATTCTGAACGGCATGCAGACGTTGTGCCGACCAGAGACCGGAGTTGAAACAGTTCCATACTCAAGGTTTGCCTTCAGGCTCAGCTCCCTCTTCACCACGGCGGTCTGGTACAACGCCTGCATGACTGCTGACGCTGCACTAATCTGCCTGTTGAGCTCACGCTCCATTTTACCCTCACTGGTGAACAAGACCCCGAGATACTTAAACTCTGTCACTTAGGACAACACCTCTCTCCCAAACTACAAGGAGCAATAAAATGTTTTCCAGCAGAGAACCATGACTTCAGACTTGGAGGTGCTGACTCTCATCCTGACCGCTTCACACTCAACTGCAGCCCGACCCAGTGCATGTTGGAGGCAACGTTCTGATGAAGCCAACAGAACCACATCATCTGCAAATAGCAGAGAAGCAATTCTCAGGCCCCCAAACCCGACACTTTCTCTTCTAGCTGCTCCTTGAGATCTTGTTCATGACAATCACAAACAGAATCTGCGATAAGGGACAAAACTGGCCTTCAGGTCGCAATTCGCAGCCCTTACCACTAGGTGCCACTAAAACCTACAGAGCTCCGAGGAGACGGAGAGATTGAGGGAGGAGCTAAGCTGTTAGTGAACTATAGAAGAGAGGAACTTCCATATTCAGCAGAGTTCAATACACAAAGCAGAAACATTCCCTTTATTCAACATGCTGTCATTGGACTATTATGTACTTTCTCTACTGTTACTATCCATTCTAACAGGTATGTGAGATCCTGCTGAGAAAGTTTCATTACTAACTTTTCTGGATCGGATTCATTTGTTGAGTCTTTTACAACATGAAATAACAGAGTTATCTCTTCCTTCAGGTGTCAGCTGTGAAGAACTCACTGCAGTCAGGAATGAAGAGTTCACTTTAGGAGGCAGCTCTGTTACTCTGTCCTACAAATATCCCAAACTGTCAACTAGTGATTATTTCTTCTGGTATCAACAATATCCAGGAAAACCACCACAGTTCCTCATCTCACACTCTGCTTCAGGAACAGTACTAAATAATCAAAAAACTGGACTAAAGATTCAAGTGGAGCGAAACCATGTAAATATGACCATCTCCTCTGCTGCAGTGACAGACTCTGCTGTGTACTACTGTGCTCTGCAGCCCACAGTGACAGGAAACACCAAAACTCTGTACAAAAACCTTTGGAGCAAAGACAACAGAATACTCCACAACGTCCACTAGAGGGAGTCACACACTGTTAAACTTCAGTGGTTTATGATACAGTCTGGATTTGCTGTGGTGTGACCAGCCTTTGCTTTCAAACAGCATTATTTCTCCTAAGTACATATGAACAAAGTCAGGGATGTTGTAGCCATGTCATCAGGTCTATTAAATCATTATTCCAGACATGTTTCAATAATCACCAATTCAATATGTAGATTTAAACACAATCATTAAGTGAAACAGAAACAGCTGTGTAGGAGGAATACAGCTGAGTAAGGAACAGCCAAACTCAACTAACAAGGTGAGGCTGCTGAAGACAGTTTGAAGAGTCAGACATCATGGCAGGACTGAGCACAGCAACAAGACATAAGGTAGTTATACTGCATCAGAAAGGTCTCTCCCAGGTAGTCTTGCTCAAGCCAGCTGAGTTGTGCCTCATGAGTCCTAACCTCTGCCGTGGGCCTGACACAACCTGATCAACATGAACACAACCTCAGCACAAAGGAGTTGGTTTGGAGCTAGGAAATTACCAGGTACACTTACTACTGAAATACTGCTGGTGGGAAATTATTGTTCAATACAGTTACTCAGCACCTGTATGGGATCATAGTTCCCTGGTGAAATGGTTATGTAAATTTGTGTCTCATCTGCATAATTATGGTAACATATTTTGTTGTTTTTCATAATCTGAGCCAGTGGAAGCATGTAAATGTTAAACAGAAGAGGTCCCAGAATGGAGCCTTGGGGAACTCCACATGTCATTTTTGTCACCTCAGATGTGTAGTTACCTATAGACACAAAGTAGTCCTGTCCTTTAAGTAGGATCCAAACCAGTTTAGTACTGTGCCAGAAAGTCCAACCCAGTTTTCAAGTCTGTCTAGTAATATGTTGTGGTCAACCGTGTCGAATGCAGCACTGAGATCCAATAATACTAAGACTGAAATTCTGCCATTGTCAGTGTTTAAATGGATGTCATTGAAGACCTTAACAAGAGCCGTCTCAGTACTGTGGTGTGGTCGAAAACCTGACTGGAAGACACCAAAGCAGTTATTTAGTCCCAAGAAAGCACTAAGCTGTTGAAAAACAGCTTTTTCACTGATTTCACTTAAAAATGGGAGATTTGATAAGGGCCTATAACTGCTCATTAGTGACGTGTAATAATACAATTCATACAAAACAACAGCCATACATCAGTAAGAAACAAAATATATACATACTACACGGAAGTCCACAACTCACAGTGACTTATTAAAAAAGCCTATAGCTGCAGGAACAAAAGAGTTTTTGTATGTTTGTCCTGCATTTAGGCAGCCTGAATCTGCAGCCAGAGGGCAACAAAATGAAGCAGCTGTTCAGGGGGTGACTTGGGTCGGCCAGGACTGATTGTGCTTTCTTGAGGGTCCTTGTCTCATATACAGAATTTAAGTCAGTCAGAGGGTTGTGGGAAATTTTGCCACACACCCTAACTATATATTGCAACCCGTTCTTGTTTTTAAGCGTGAGAGTCCCAAACCAGCTCACAAAGGCAAAAGAAAGAACAGATTCAATAAAACAACAATAAAACATCCTCATAAAACATTCTATAGCTTGATTGTTAAAGTGTGTGTGTGTGTGTGTGTGTGGGGGGGGTCTTTCTAAAATCGATCAGCAGTTCTTTAGTTTTTGACACGTTAATGTTAATAAAAGATGACTTGCACCACTGAGTAAAATCTATAAAATAGCGTCATGTTCAGGGTCGTTGTGGGTCAGCAGCGACACGATCACCGACTCATCAGCAAACTGATATGTCACCTGGTGCGCTGGCCTTGGCATACGTTTGTATATAAAATAAATAAGACCGCAGAGAGGATGCAGCTCTGGGGGAAACCAGTGGAGGAAAAGAGGACATCAGATAAAATGCTATTCACTCTCACCCGTTGATACCTGTTAATTAAAAAGTTCATCAACCAACAGATAAGGATAGATATTAAAAGTACTCTTTAAAATCCCGCTAAAATATGTGGTTGGATGCAATTAAAAGCTGAAGAAAAGCCAATAAAAAGCAGCCACACAAAGCTCTTTGCACTCAAGATGGGTATAGATCAAGTTAAAAAAAAGAATACATGTTTCATCTTCCAGTCTGCCCAACTCTGGTTCTCTGTGGGAGGGGTGGCTGCCGACCGGATGATCTCTGGTGGAAGAGCCGCTGGGGGGTCCACGATGCCCGCATTGGAATTAGACAGGAACAGGAGAAACTCACGGGTGTATTGGAGGGACTCCTGGTGTTTGAAGAGTACCCCCAAAAGTTTGCATAACAGCATAAAAAGGATAAAACAACCCATCAAACTCAAGTGAGTCATTGTTGTCACCGTCACATGCAGATCACTTAGAAACGAGGTTAGTAGGGAGGCTAAAACCAGGTAAACGTTAAAAAGACTCTCACTCCGCAGCTGCCTGTTGCCATTACAGCGCCAGCGTGGCGTCCTTTGTGTAGGGGAGGCCGAGCTTGGTTGGCACACAAGCAGTAAATGAAAGGTTATGTCACAGTTCTTGTGGTGATACAGGGTAGAGCAGGTTGGCGGACCCAAACGCAGTACACTAAGCAGAACCCCAAAACCCAACAGAGCAAAATAACAGATAATAAACTGACCAAACTCAAAAGTGCAAAACATGGCATGGCTGACAGGCAGAGTGTGACAGGTTAAGGTCTCTGCTATAAATAAAGATGTTTTAATGTAAGCAAATGTTTTCTCAAATTGATGATTGGTGATTAAAGTCATGTGGTGCAAATGTGTCAAACAGCCCATCATGGGTTTGGGTAGGGCCCCACACTTGCTCTTAAAATGGCCCTCCACATGCTTAAGGCCACCACTGGTACTATGCCCCTGCTCAGCTCAGGGGCCATCCAAAGAGGAAGACTGGAGAACTTTCTGTCATCACATCTAACTGTGGGGACACTAGGTTCTGAAATGTGAACATTTAGCCAAATGCAAGTATCAGATTGCGACTCTGTATGAGCAGAAACTTAATATTGATTGAGTCTCACTGGAAGAGGAGGCAAAAGACCTTGATCAGGACCTCCCTAATGAAATGTCCTCCATGTTCCCAGAATAAAGACTATATCTTCAGGTAGGCTTCCTTCTAGTGTGACCTGCCTCGGTCTCACAATGGTGTGAAGAACTGAAACTGGACATTCAGGCCTCATCCACACTGATGTGTTTTAGTTTACAAACAGAGAAATACAATGAATATGAGCTGTGTTTCATAGTTGACCGTCTACATTAAAACGACTGAAAACACACATCTTGTGGTCGTTCTCCTACACTGGGCATGTGTGCCAGTGTAAACATGAAGCAGATGGTCTGATCCGTGGTTACAGAAGATTTGGCGAAAGAATAAATTCCTGCAGTCGAAGAATCAGACCAGCTTTTTTTGCATGGACCAATAACAAGCTGGGACTGTTACTGAATGTAACACGGGAGTGTGGCGGTGGAAAACAGACTGGGAGTCGGCGCCAAGTACACGGTGACATGCACAGTACATGTGTTGGAAGATAAGTGTTATTTGCACAGTACCAAATATTTTAATAAAAATACCAGCTCAAATACTCTGTCAGTAGCACCGTGTGTCTGCTTTGCATGACTGATGAGAGCCAATCAGAGAGCCAAGTGTGAACGTCGGCGTCATCATTTCCTCCGATTTTTCCCTCTTCAGTAAAATGTCCTCCAGAGTTTCTAAACACAAAACGGGGTTGGCGGCATTTCCAAACTTCTGTTTTAGTCTGGACGGGAGGTGCAAACATAACAAAAGGTCTCCATGTTAAACCAAAACGCAGTAGGGTGGGCGGGGCCTCAGGAAACATTTCTCTGAGGCAGAGCTGCTCTGGATGCACAAATAATCTCACTGGCTGAACTGAACTTTGGTAGACAGACAATCTCTAAAAAAGGGGATTCTCTGGCCCCGCCCACTGAAGTCCAACTCAACCAATGAGATTCTTTGTGTCTCCAGAGCAGAAATGTTTGAGGAACTAAAAGCACAATCAGCTTGATGTTGAGGAGAAGGGCTGTGCAGCAGAGAGGCTGTTTAGTTTCTTCATTCTACTGCAGTGGAAGAACATTGCTCATCTGCTGTCTGTCTGGCTTTAACAACTCCAAAGACATGTTGCTTTACCTCTTTTTACTTTGCTCTCACTTCATAGGTGAGTGTTGGAACACAGATGAAAGGCTCATTAACCTGCGGGATTAACCAGATATACACAACATGTACTTCATTACTTTAATTCCTAGTTCTACTTTACTGTACTGAGCTGTTTGTGTCCACAGAGTAACACTGTACAGCTGACATTTTCCACTGTCTTCTCCTCTCAGCCTCATGAACAATGTTAGTCTGATGGCTTCATTTTCTCTACTTTTTCCAGGACTAATAGCTGGAGACACAATCTCTCCTGTAGGAGAGGAAGTCAGTGAAAGAGAAGGAGAATCTGTCACACTCACATGTAACTATGAGACAACTGCTACCGATATTACCCTTGACTGGTACAGACATCATTCTGACCTTCAGGCTCCTCAGTTTATACTCTGGAAAGGAGCAAAAGGATTCACAGATGAATATATTCCTGATAGAAGATATGGATCTGAAACATCACCAACATCAACCAAACTGACCATCACAGAGCTAACCCTGGCAGACTCAGCTCTCTACTACTGTGCTCTAGAAACACAGTGATACAAAGTGTAGAAGAGGCTGTACAAAAACCTGAACCCAGATATCTGACTACTCTTCAAAGAGGAGGGAAGTGGTATTCAAACCACAGCTTCATATCAGATGGATTCTGCTAATTCCTGTTTTATCAGAGTCACTGTGGTTACAGCTGCTAATGAAACACTGGGGGAGGATTCACAGGAGCATTATGGGTGGTGGGAGTTCAGGATGTAGCAAGATGTAAAGGAGATGAAAATATATTTTGCTTTTATATGCTAAAGTAAGATTAAAAAAATGTTATAAAGAAATACAAATGTCAGAGTGAAATATATCTTTGTCTTTTTGAGGATCCTCTGAGGATTTAGTGAAACCATTTAAAGATGTGAAGCTGGCTTTGGAAGGAGACTCTGTGACTCTCTCCTGCAACTATTCAGGCTCTGTCCTCTACGTCTACTGGTATCAAGAGAAGTCCAGTTCATCTCCAAAGTTTCTCATCTCAGATTATTCAGAGAAAATATGGTTTTCTTTCACACATGAGAAAACAGCAAAGGAGGTTCATCTGCAGATCTCCTCTGCTGCAGTGACAGACTCTGCTGTGTACTACTGTGCTGTGAGGCCCACAGTGACAGGAAACACCAAAACTCTGTCTATTATTCCTCATGCATTAATGTCGAACCAGAATTTTGCTAATAATTATTTTCATTATGAATTAATCTGCTGATCATTTTCTCTCCATCAATCAACTAATTGTTAAAAATTTGAAATAGTGAGAACTGTTAAGACAGTTAACCAGATCCCAAAGTGGCACCTTTAAATTACTGTTCTGTCCAACAAACGTTCATTTTTTTTATTTAACCTTTTTTTTTTTAACTAGGAAGTCAAATTAAGGTTAAAACCTCTTTTACAAGTGAGACCTAGTCAGGACAGGATCAGATAGCAGGATCTAACAGATAACCAGGCAACAATAAGAACCAACCAATCACAACATCATCATTAGGTACAACAGAAAAACACAGCACAAGTCTCAACAATGACATTTTGCACAACACCAAGTCACAGGGCAACGACACAACATTAGGTGTAACATAATACCCTACATAGAACTGTTCACAAAGACAAACAACATTAGGTCATAGATTTATAAAGGAATTAAGTGGTAATAGAATTGGCAAAGCAGCTGCAGTTAGCAGTGACGACCTTTTTTAATCTATGTTTAAAATCATGTAGGGAGATGAGGGATTGAAGTTTGCGCTTGGTCTGCACATCATTCCAAGACCAAGGGCCAAAACTGATCAGGCTTAGCTTTCCAGCCTCTGTTCTGATAGCAGGCACTTTGAACTGTAGCCAATTATGTGACTAGATATTGTGCCTGCTTTGCAAAGTTAAAAAAGTTTACCTGCCATTATCAAAGTTTCCCAAGTGAAGGGAAGATCATCCTTCCAGTCTGTCCAATATACAATGATGTGTCCTGAAACTAGAGTTAGTGACATATCTGAGAGTTGAGTGATAAAGGGGGTCAAGTTTGGACAAGGTGGACAGAGAGGCAAACCGCTAGGTAGTGTCCCAATAATCAATCTGTGACAGAAAAAAGGCCAGCAACTAAGTGTTTTTGTGAAGCCACGGAGAAACAAGACTTATACATAGGACTATACAGAAATGCCAGTGTGAATTTTAATTTCTTTGCAAGATAATCAACATGGTATTTAAAATTTGGGTCTTTGTCTAACCACATTCGCAGATATTTGTAATTATCAACAGACTGGATACAGACTCCATCCATGGTCGTGATGGAGAGGGGAAGTAACTTTGTTCGCCTAGTGGCAAAAATCATAACTTTAGTTTTGTGTGAATTTAAAAGCAACTTCAAATCTGATAGAGCATATTGCAGGGTATCAAAATCTGCCTGCACATTTAAAAAGGCCAACTCTGCTGTGGGAGCACAGGAGTACAGAACTGTGTCATCTGCATACAGATGATCCTTACAGAATTTAAACTTATCACAAATATTATCAATGTAAACTGGGAAAAGCAAGAGTCCTAAAACTGATCCTTGTGGAACACTTTTCGTAACAAGGACTGGATTTGACATGTCGTTGCCATGTTTAACCATTTGTGAATGATTGGTCAGGTAACTGTGGAACTATTTAGCCGCTTTGCATCCATTGCGAGCTCTCAGCAAGGTATGAACAAGTGATGGATGGTCCACAGTATGGAAAAGGCCTCCGTAAGGACTATGAACAATGACACACAGACAAATTTGTTATCTATAGACTCTTTGAAGTCAAACATAGCTTTTAAAGTGGAGATTACTACACTGAATTACTGTCCACCAATGGACTGACAGCATCAGTCTCATTTCCAGAGCTTAAGGTAGAGGTGCACGTAAAACATCTCTGGGACAATCTGATAAATGGATTTGCTACTAAATCGAAAAAAAGAGATGAAACCGACCACTTAGGGCAGATATGCTCTATGCTATATAAACCAGAGTTGAGGGAAAGTTAAGACTTTACTAGTTGCACTCTGTATGTTTGTTTGACCCTTTGCAAAGAATAAAATACTTAAAGACGTCTTGACTCGATTCTTTATTTCAGAAGACTCACTAAAGTTAAAGTTCAAATACATCTGACTTCAGTACAATAAATTATGGACTAAGTTTGATGACTTGTAACGTCGGCCAGAGTCCCACTGCACTTTCACATCCAGACAAGGATGGACAAACACCTTAATGTTTCACTCCAAAGCCTGAGTCATGACCAGTTTCACACCAGTGTTTGGAGACAGAATAAGCTCCATGTTTGCAACAGACTGCCTTCATTTGTTAGAGGGGAGATGTCCAACCATCATTAACACAAACATCTCTGCTTTCACTGTCAGTAATGCTGCAGCTCCAGAGATCCAAGCACCTAAATCAGCCCTTGGAAGAGTCTAGAAAGGACGTGACTGCCCCATTGTGGGAGTGAGGGAGTGTTTGCTGAAGCCTCTACTTTCTCTGTGGTAAACTGGTGGTAGCAGCTCCTAACCAGTCGCTCTCAGTGGAATATCCTGTTTGAAATGGTCGACACCACCGAGCTGGTTTTGGAGATCCTTCTGTGTTCTGGTTTCCGGTGGTGCTGCTCGGCTGGCGACTCGGTCAGTTCGTCGTTTGTGTCAGTTTTTTATTTTACTTTAACTGTTTAATGTTTTTAAATGTGGTAAAGTGCTGTTCATAATGAAGGCGTTTTTGGTACAACTCTTACTACTGGCTTTGATTGGAGGAAGGATCCTTGCTCTAAATTGTGAATCATCTGCTCACTTTGTCGCTGTGCCATCCTTGAGCTATACCAGAGCGGAACTGCTCCTTTTGAGGCCTGTAAGAACATTGCCTCCCACGGATTTACCTGTGGATATCGAAAGGAAGAGTGCATCTTCGGTGCGACCCAGAAAAAGAGGTAAGAGAGGAGGAGTTCGTCTCCGTCTTCGGGAACCGTGGTGATTTTAAGCAATGTCGGGTCCTTAAAGAATAAAATTGAGGAGCTACGCGCGATCACAAGGACATGGCACGAGTTTCAGAAGTCCTGTTTGATGGTGTTCACGGAGACATGGCTTCATCGGGACATCCCTTGCTCCTTGGTTGAATTGGATGGGTTTTCGCTTGTTGTCTGTATATACATCAGGGACGAATGGTGCTGTCAGCACATGGTGAGAGATACTGTGTGCAACCCCGATGTGGAATTACTATGTTTATCATTAAGGCCTTTTTATCTACCGCGCGAATTTGGACACATCATTATGTGTGCGGTGTATGTTCCACCAAGCGGAAATGCCGCTAACGCGGCCAGGTGTATAAGTGACTGTGTAAATGAACAATTAAGGCGCACTCCAGCGGGCCCCAATTTTTATCCTTGGAGATTTTAACCAGTGTAGATTGGACCTAATGCTCCCAGGGTATGAACAATATATTAAGTGTTTTACCAGAGGCATTAAGATTCTGGACAAATGTTATGGAAATATAAAGGATGCATATGTTGCTAAGATCAAACCTCCACTATCAAATTGCGATCATAACACTGTCCATTTGATTCCAACTTACAAAACCCTCCTAAAAAGAACTAAGCCACACACAAAGACAATCTCGGTTTGGTTGGAGGACAGTATAGAGACCTTAAAAGGCTGTTTTGATTCCACGGATTGGGATCTTTTTCATGAGATGGACATTGAGAGCGACCCACGGACTCCATAACAGATTACATACATTTTTGTGTGGACTCAATCGTGGAGAAGAAAACTGTAACGGTATTTCCAAATAACAAAAGTTTCATAACAAAGGAAGTTAAGGAATGTTTGAACAGGAAGAAGTTGGCATTTATAAATCATGATAAAATGAAGTTGAAAATTGTTCAGAAGGAACTGAATATATTACTGAGAGGGGCGAAGAGAAAATATAGAGATATAATAGAAGATAACTTTGCAATGAAAGTTGTAACAACTATGGCACCACCTCACAAACCTTTGATAACTAATGATGACGAACAAAGGGCAAATAATTTAAACAACTTATTTCTTAGGTTTGAGGCACCAGCTGATCATTCGGGTGTTCTGGATAATTTAATATGTGACCCGGGCCAGAGGCTAGTGGTCGACCCACAAGTGGTTAGCACTTTATTTAGAGGTTTATGCCCTAAAAAATCTATGGGTCCGGATAGAATTTCGGCCTTTTTGTTAAAAACGTGTGCGATGGAGCTTGCCACGGCTTTGTGCCCGATTTTTCAAAAATCTTTGGATACACATATTATTCCGTCTCTATGGAAGAAATCCATTGTAATACCAGTTCCTAAGAAACAGAATTCAGTGGAGAATAGTGATTTTAGACCAGTAGCCCTTACATCTCATGTTATGAAGTGTTTTGAACGATTTGTTTTAATGGGCTTAAAGAATCAAGTTAAACCATTTCTTGACCCATTTGAATTTGCATACAAGGAGAGGCGAGGTACTGAAAATGCCATTAATTGCATCTCTCATTTGGTTATTAGTCAGACACTCAAGCATATGCCCGTTTACTTTTTATTGATTTTAGTTCAGCGTTTAATACCCTGAATCCCATGTTGTTGACCACAAAGTTAAAAGAGCTTGAGGTAAATCCATACTGTATCAAGTGGCACTATTCTTTTTTGAATAACCGCACACAACAGGTGAGAGTCAACAACTCATACTCTGAGGTTAAAATCACTAACACGGGAGCTCCGCAGGGATGCGTTTGCTCACCATTTTTATTTACGTTATATACAAATGATTAGCGTAGCAAGCCAAGACAGCACTTCTTTATAAAATTCTCTGATGATACAGCGATTTTAAGCTTATTAAGCGAGAAGGACAATGTTTCACATTATTTTTATGAAGTGGATAGATTTGTAGGTTGGTGTGATAACAACTTCGTTAACACTTAATGGAATTAAGGCGGTTGAGATGATCGTTGATCCTAGAAGCGTAGGGGATCATAGCCCAGTAAGGATACATGGTAATATCATTGAACAGGTTCTTTCATATAAGTACTTGGGAGTCTACATAGATAATTCACTATGCTGGTCTCTTCATGTCAACAACCTTTGTTCCAGGTTACAGAAGAGATTGTACTTTCTTCGCAGGTTAAAAGCGTTTGGAGTGAATCAGAGAATCATGTACTTGTTCTACCAATCTATTTTCGAGAGTTTGATTAGATATGGCATCACTGCATGGTATGGTAACTTGTCTGTCCAATCAAAATCGAGGCTAGGACGTTTGGTACACACCGCTTTTAAAATTATAGGGGGTGAGGAGAGATTATCACCACAAGAGATGTTTGATGCTTCTATTCTAAACCATGCTAAGAAAATTGTTGGAGACGTTACTCATATCTTGAATTCCCACTTTAAATTATTACCATCAGGAAAGAGGTACAGGGTTTTGAGGTGCAGGACTAACAGACTGAAAAATTCTTTTATTTCCACTGCAATTAAAGCGTTAAATAGAGGTAAAGTACTGTGAATTGCCATTGTGCCTGAATGTATTTTACCTCTCTTTTCTATTTATTGTATGTATCGATTGTCACTGTGTCTCTACTTGTTTTTAACGTATGTTCTTTGTATGTACTGACGCTGCACATTGTCCAAGACAAATTTCCCAGTGATGGGACTGAATAAAGTATAAAGTAAAGTATAAAGTAAAGTTCTGAACATGCTTCATATTTTAGCCCTTTATCTGGAGAAGCTGTGGACAGGCTGGCAAACTGACAGGCCTTTAATATGATGCTGATACCATATTAAAAACAAACTTATCACAAATATTATTAATGGAAACTGGGAAAAGCAAGAGTCCTAAAACTGATCCTTGTGGAACACTTTTCGTAACAAGGACTGGATTTGACATGTCGTTGCCATTTTTAACAATTTGTGAACGATTGGTCAAGTAGGATTTGTCGTAGTGGTGATAAAAGAAAAAAAAGTAAGCACTAAAGATAAAACACAAACAAATATCAACTGAAACAAATGTATGTAATACTGTTGTAGTCCACTATCCATAAACTAGTTGGCATCACAGAATCAGATTTTCGTTGCTTTTATTCTCATCTTGTTGTTCTCTCAGGCTGTGATTTCGTGTGGT
This sequence comes from Lepomis macrochirus, assembly GCA_024633595.2. NCBI lineage: Eukaryota > Metazoa > Chordata > Actinopteri > Centrarchiformes > Centrarchidae > Lepomis > Lepomis macrochirus. The sequence goes on along the minus strand of JALXJV020000012.1, from coordinate 4,588,368 downwards.
GTACCACAGGTAAGTCCTCTCATTACTGATCTACATGTTGCCTTCAGATCAAATATTTTTAACACAACATCTGTTTCGCTGTTTTGCTATCAATATGATGATAAATTCCATCAAAATCAAGTTATCCTCCCTGTGGCAGTTACAGAGTATTAAGTAACCTGTTTCTTCACTAGTTCCTACAGTCTGCAGACCACATACTGTTTGCACTCTGTTTGTCTGAGCCTTTGCAAAGAATAACATGCTACGTCTTGACTCGATTCTTTATGTGCTGCAGCTCCAGAAAGGACGTGACTGCCCCTTTGTGGGAGTGAGGGAGTGTTTGCTGAAGCCTCTACTTTCACTGTGGTAAACTGGTGGTAGCAGCTCCTAACCAGTCACTCTCAATGGAATATCCTGTTTGAAATGGTCGACACCACCGAGCTGGTTTTGGAGATCCTTCTGTGTTCTGAACATGCTTCATATTTTAGCCCTTTATCTGGAGAAGCTGTGGACAGGCTGGCAAACTGACAGGCCTTTAATATGATGCTGATACCATATTAAAAACATTCACTAATTGATCCTAACTGTCACACTAGGAAAGGACAGAGTGAGTAAAATGTGTTGAGTGTAAAGTTGTCAGTCGGGGAATAACACAGGGCTGTGAATGAGCCCTGTCACTGTGATCAGGCTCCTCCTTCTAATCCACCAACTTAGTGTTGATGAAGACTAAACAGAGAGATCACAGCCTTCTTTATACTTGCTGTAGCTCACAGTTCCTCAACACTGCAGATATGACGCCTCTGTTCATCTTAGTGTTGCTGGCTGCTGTGTGCCTTGGTATGAACACAACTCTGGTTCTCTGATATCAATCCAACATTGACATGATTCTTTAACAGCACACTGATACTGTTTGTTGCTGTTTTACAGAATGCAGAGCACAAAAGACAACGTGCTGCAACCAGAAGGAGATGTGACTGCTGCTGAAGGAGAGACAGTAACACTTGGCTGTACATTTGAGGCAAGTGGCACAAATCCAACTTTGTTCTGGTACAAACAGGATGGAAACAGCAGCCCCAGATTCATACTGAGCCGCTTTCAACGGGACGAAGGGGACACAGCACATGTGTTCAAGGAGAGATTTTCATCCACACTGGATTCCACCTCAAGATCAGTTCCTCTGAAGATCCAGAAGCTTCAGCTGTCTGACTCTGCTGTGTACTACTGTGCTCTGCGGCCCACAGTGACAGGAAACACCAAAACTCTGTACAAAAACCTTTGGAGCAAAGACAACAGAATACTCCACAACGTCCACTAGAGGGAGTCACACACTGTTAAACTTCAGTGTGATGATACAGGCTGGATTTGTTGTGGTGTGACCAGCCTTTGCCTTCAAACAGCATCATTTCTCCTAAGAACACTTGCACAAAGTCAGGGATGTTGTAGCCATGTCATCAGCTCTATTAAATCATTATTCCAGACAGGAGCCAATAATCACCAATTCAATATGTAGGTTGAAACACAAACATCAAGTGAAACAGAAACAGCTGTAGGAGGAATACAGCTGAGTGAGGAACAGCCAAACTCAGCTAACAAGGTGAGGCTGCTGAAGACAGTTTGAAGAGTCAGACATCATGGCAGGACTGAGCACAGCAACAAGACATAAGGTAGTTATACTGCATCAGAAAGGTCTCTCCCAGGCAGATGTTTCATGGCAGACAGCAGTTTCCAGATGTGCTGTCCAAGCTCTTCTGAAGAAGCACAAAGAAACAGGCAGCACTGAGGACCACAGACGCAGAAACATGTCAACATGTGAAATATTTGGCTGCTGCAGAACGCAGTTTGTTCACCGAAGGGCTGGAGAGTGGTACAAGAATGAGATGCACCTAGAAGAGTTGAAGCTGTACTGAAGGCTAAGGGGGGTCACACAGAATAATGGTTTGATTGCTTAGGTGGACGAAGCAGCATTTATTGAGATTATTGACATGTGGTTTGAAGGTCAAATGTGACACCTACATTTGTGGATTTTAAATTGGTTGTCAGTGGACCAATATGGTTGTAAGGTGATCAGGGCCAACGATTATTACTTCTGTCTTGTCTGAGTTTAACTACAGAAAGTAATGAATCATCCACAACAGCAGTCAAACACTTTATTAAACTGCCCAGACAGCCAACGTTAGCTAAAGGGAAAAGTAGATCCCTGTATTATCAGAGTAGCAGTGATAGAAGATTGAAGGTCCAGTGTGTGATATTTCTAAGGATCTATTGACAGAAATGCAATAAAAGGTCCTTAACTATGTTCTCAGTGGTGTATAAAGACCTAATGAATGTTCTGTTTTTCTTAGAATGAGCCATTTCTATAGTAGACTAGACATCTGGAAACCTTACTGCTAGATGCTACTAAATCTTACACACTTAACCTTTAAACACGATAATGATAATGTTTCCTAATGGATGCATACAAAGGGAAAACAACACTGGACAATGACTAGATCCTTGTGACGCCTGCACATCAGCAGAGGGAAGATGAAACATAATTAAAGATGGAGACAGAAAATTCTCTATTTGACTGACAGTGTCAAACTCAGCACTGAAGCTGAGGAGCAATAAAACAGAATGTTCCCAGCATGAGCTCACATCAGTCTTTTCTGTTTAACCCTAATGAGCTTTGTTTGTGAAACCCATCAAAAATGCTAATATTACCTAACACAGCTAAGAAATGAGTTAGCACCACCTTTTCAAAAACTTTGGATATGAAAACAAGCTTAGAAATGGGCCTATGATTCTGTGGAAGCGATCAATCAAGGTTAGGATTTTTATTAAAGGCTGAATGCTGGCTTGCTTAAAATAATTAAGTGTGGCAGGAAGTGATGGAACAATTAATAATGTGAAGTAAGCTAGGGCCAATGTCACTCATAACCCATATGTCACCCATATGGGGGGTGGTGATGGAGCAGTGGTTAAGACACATGCCTTTGGTGTGAGAGAATCCACTGGGAAACACCTATGAGTCCCTCGCGTCTTACACTGCCAGCTCAGAGTACAGTTACTCCGACTACAGCTCCCTGCTGGCCTCCTATGCCATTACACCTCTCCAGTTCACCCATACAAACTGTTCACAGAGCGTCCTGCTCACAAAATGCAGGATCTTCTATACCTGTCATCATTACAAACAGGAGGCATGTCAAACGTTACCATGGCACAAACCTCAGATCCCTGTACACACAGGAATCATATGCTCCTCCAGTGACTCTAAGTATGGCATTTTTAAATATCAGAATTTTCTTGTCAATGATTTGATCTTAGATAATAATATTGATTTTATGTTTTTAACTGAGACATGGTTTAACACAGATGGCCCAGCCACACTTATTGAGGCCTCACCACCAAACGTCCACTTCGCATACTCCGCTAGGAAAGACAAGAAGGGTGGGGGTACAGCAACCATCCTGTCAACCCTCATTTGTTTTAAGGACACTGCTTTTGGTGAATACACATCCTTTGAATATCACGCACTTAATCTTAACCACCCTCGAATACTGTGTTTGGTAGTTTATAGGCCTCCCAAACGATGTCCATCTTTTATCTCAGATTTTTCAGATTTACTCTCAATCATCCACACAAATTTTAACAAAGTAATTATTTTAGGCGATTTTAACTTACACATTGACAGTATTTCAGACTTTTATGCTGGGGAATTTTTAAACTTGTTAAACTGTATGAACTTTATCCAGCACGTTACAGAACCTACGCACAACAGAGGCCACACTCTGGACCTAGTATAACCTATGGCTTGTCCGCTCACGTTTCCTCTGTTGTGGTCTGTCTGATCACTTCTGTGTATTCTTTACCATAAATGATTTTATAAAACAAGACATTCAAGATCGTACTGTGAGGAAACGCTATCTTACTCCTGAAGTGACAACTAATTTTATTAATTTATTATATGATATTCCTGCCGATATATTACCTTCCTCTTGTGATTTCATTGTAGATAGTTTTAACAGTAAACTCAGGTCAACCCTTGACTTAGTGGCACCTCTGAAACTGAAAAAGATAAAGACTTTATGTACACCTCCCTGGAGAACTGAGACAACCAAACAATTAAAAAGAGAATGCAGAATAGCAGAAAGACGATGGAGAAAGAACAATCAAATTTTTCACAAACAGTTGAAAGCATATAATAAGGCAGTTAGAGACGCAACACACACACACTTCTCCAAAGTCATTGCAGAAAACCAGAACAACCCTAAAGTCCTCTTTTCAACTATTGATCGCTTAATAAACCCTGTTTTAACAAAACCTAGCAGCCTGTCAACAAACTCCAAATGTGAAGACTTTGCACTCCACTTCAGAAGTAAAATAGATTCTATTAGGTCAAATATATCACTACATCGGCAGGTACATTTTAATAAAGTGGATCCTAGACCTACATTCGGGGATATACTGCATAGTTTTGACCTGGTTGATGCTGGCATGCTTTGTAAAATTGTTACTTTGCTGAAGCCAACAACTTGCTTGTTAGATCCCATCCCCACCTCTCTTTTTAAAACACATTATCCCTTCTTTAGTGAGTATCTTCTGACCATCGTGAACTATTCTCTACAGACGGGTGTTTTCCCTACTGCTTTTAAAACTGCTATGGTGAAGCCCCTTCTGAAGAAGAATAATTTAGATGTTACAGTACTCAGTAACTATAGACCGGTATCCAATCTGCCATTTCAAAGTAAAATTTTAGAGAAAGTTGTTTTTAATCAACTGAATGATTTTATTAATTCCCAAAATATTTATGATAAATACCAGTCTGGTTTTCGAATCAATCACAGTACTGAGACAGCATTGGTAAAAATTGTTCATGATCTTAGATGGAAGATGGATATGAAAAAAACATCAATATTAATGCTACTTGACCTAAGTGCAGCTTTTGATACAGTAGATCACTCAATTCTTCTGAACAGACCGCGACAAGCTGATTGGCCTTTCAGGTACTGTTCTAAATTGGTTCCGATCATATCTCACTGATAGAGAATTCTTTGTGTGTATTGATGAATCTTTTTCCAGAAGACATAAAATGAATTGTGGTGTCCCACAGGGCTCAATTTTAGGCCCAACCCTTTTAATTTGTACATGCTGCCGCTTGAGATGTCATCAGGAGCCACGGCATCAATTTTCACAGTTATGCTGATGACACCCAGCTATACATTGCCGTGTCCCCTGATGACCCAGGACCAGTAGACGCTCTTTTTAATTGTTTCCTAAACATACAGTCATGGATGGCAGAACATTTTTTGCAGTTCAATCAGGACAAAACAGAAGTAGTGGGGTGGTGATGGCGCAATGGTTAAGACGCCTGCCTTTGGTGTGAGAGACCCGTGTTCAATTCCCCACTGTGACCCATCCACCAATGTGTCCCTGAGCAAGACACTTAACCCCCTCGTTGCTCCAGAGGCGTGCGACCTCTGACATGTATAGCAATTGTAAGTCGCTTTGGATAAAAGCGTCAGCTAAATGAGTAAAATGTAAAGTACTGGTCATTGGTTCTGAATCTCAGATGGAGAAACTTAAAATGAATCTACGAATGCTGACACTAAGTCCCTGTGATAAGGTGAAAAACCTGGGAGTTATTATTATTTGACTCAGATCTCAGTTTTGAGTCACATATTAGAAATGTTTCTAAGACTGCTTTTTATCATCTCAAGAACATTGCTAGAGTACGACCCTTTCTCTCTCAAGCAAACACTGAGACACTTATCCATGCTTTTATTACTTCCAGGATTGATTACTGTAATGCTCTGCTTTCTGGCCTTCCGAAAAACAAAATCTCTAAACTGCAGCTGGTTCAAAACGCTGCTGCACGTTCTTTTGACTAAGACCAGAAAGAGAACACACATTACCCCTATCCTAAAGTCTCTGCATTGGCTTCCAGTTAATTTTAGAATTGATTTTAAAATCCTTTTACTACATTATAAGTCACTTAATGGTATTGGTCAAGAATACTTAGCAGATTTGCTTTTACCTTATAAACCTACTAGAACCCTCAGATCCTCTGATAGTGGCTTTCTAATTATTCCGAAAGCCTTAACTAAAACCTACGGTGAGGCATCCTTTCAATGTTATGGCCCGAGGTTGTGGAACATCCTTCCTGTTGAGCTGAGAGCAGCAGGAAATCTGGATTTGTTTAAAGTCAAACTAAAGACATACCTATTTAACCAAGCTTTTAACTGAGCTGTCTTTTATTTATTTTTCTGGTGGGGATTGATTGTTGGGCTTGACCTGCTTTTCTGTTTTATTTTATTTTTTAATCTTTTATCTTTTAATCTTTCTATAGTGTAAAGCACTTTGTGTTACATGTTATTTGTATGAAAAGTGCTATATAAATAAAGATTGATTGATTGATTGATTGAGCAAGACACTTAACCCCTAGATGCTCCAGAGGCGTGCGACCTCTGACGTATATAGCAATTGTAAGTTGCTTTGGATAAAAGTGTCAGATAAATGTAAATGTAAAACAATGTTTTAAGGGGAGTGAGGTGGTTAAGATGTCAAGAGGGCTTGAAGAGGAAAGCGTGTGGAGAGACAGTATCGATGAGCTCAGGAAGAGAAATTAGCTGAAAATGGCAATCAGCAACAACAGTGGTAGTAGCTGTTAGAACTAAAGTCAGTGACTTTTTGCTTAGAAAAAGATAATAAAAACATCTCACAGTCAGCATTTGAAGAGGCTGGTAAGGCAGGTGGGAGCAGGGTTGATAAGTCTGTCTAATGGTTTTAAACAGGAATCTAGGATCATGCTTTTTACTGGTGACTAGGTTAGAAAAGAAGTTGGCTCTGGCGCCTGTCATTTTTTTTGTTGTAAGAAGTCAGAAGGTCTTTCATATACAAATAGCAGACATGCAATTTAGTCTTTCTCCATCTCCATTCTGCTCTTCTGTTCATTTTTTAAGACTCCTTAAGCTATTGTCAATCCAAGAAAAGTTTAAGAGGCAACTTTAATCTGAGATTAATGGGAGCCGTGGTGTCCAAAGTAGTTTGACAGAGATTGGCAAGGCACTATGATAATGGAGGATACAGCTGCTAATAATTCTACTATGATGTTTTGGGGCAGCATGTAACTGTGTCAAACGTCAGAGAACCACAGAATTGATACTCAGACCAAGGGAAAGACTCCAGCAGTTTTAACGTGAAAAGCAAAAGATGAAAGGTCAGAACAGTAATGTGTAAATCTGGCATCTATTTCAGATATAGAAATAGATCATAAGGCAACAGACAGGTACAGCATCAGAAGTAGATACTAGAAATAGTAGTATATCATCTGTGTAAAGATTTCACCGCTCCGTCAAGAGTCAGTCAGTGGAACCTTCTCAGCTACTTGTTACCTGATGTAAATGATGTCATTTAGTGAATAACAGCACCACAGCAGAGACAAACTCACTATTTGTCAGAGTTGTGAGAGGAAGGAGGGAGGGATTAAGGGAGGAGCCAAACTGGGACTCAAGGACAGAAAAGACACAAACTTTCACAGTGGTGTTTGATCCAAAACCAGACAGATTCTCTTTCTCTTTAAGATGCTGTCAGTGAACTTCAGTCTGTTTGTGACTTTGTTTCTGCTCACAATAAGAGGTAGGTGAGATCATCAACATTAAGAGAGCTTCACTGATAGAAACCTTTAGATTGTAAAGTTACAGAGTTATTTTTTCCTTCAGGTGTCAGCTGTGAAGAACTCACTGCAGTCAGGAATGAAGAGTTCACTTTAAAAGGCAGCTCTGTGACTCTGTCCTGCAAATATTCTGGGGGAGATTATTTCTTCTGGTATCGACAATATCCAGGAAAACCACCAGAGTTCCTCATCTCTCATCTGGAATCAGGAGAAATACTAAATAACGCAACAGCTGGACTGCAGATTAAGGTGGAGCAAAAAGTAATCAATGTGCAGATCTCCTCTGCTGCAGTGACAGACTCTGCTGTGTACTACTGTGCTGTGAGGCCCACAGTGACAGGAAACACCAAAACTCTGTACAAAAACCTGACAGCTCCTCTGAAGATTTATTCACTTCAGCTCCTCCTTTAACTGAACAGCAGCGCCACCAAGTGGACACTGACAACACAATCTAATGACAAGTTACAATATTACTCCTGCTATTAATGAAACAAAAGGAAGTCCTTGTTTTACAAACACTGATGAGACAAATCCAAATTCCAGACTGATGATGATTTAATAATTCTACCAGGGTGAAAACAGGGTGAGAGGAAGGAGAGAGTAAGGGAGGAGCAAAACTGGGACTCAAGGACAGAAAAGACAAGAGATGATGAAGAGGAAGGGCCAATGATGTGAAGGCCCAGATCCATCAGAGTATCAATGTTCTTCCTCTCTCTCCTCCCTCTCACTGCAGACATGAAACACTGGCTGAGAAACATCCTGATTCTGACTCTCTGGCTAGGTAACTCTTTAAACCTACTGATTGTTCTCCTTTAATCAATCATCTTTATTGATCCATCTCTTCCTCTGCATGTTCTCTTCTTCCCCAGAGTGTAAAGGAGAAGACAGAGTGACCCAGCCAGCAGGAGATGTCATTGCTGCTGAAGGAGACACAGTTACACTTGGCTGTACTTTTGAGACCAGTGACCAGTACCCCTACTTGTACTGGTACAAACAAGAAATAAATGAGTCTCCAAAGTACATGTTGAAATGTTACTCAAATAAAGTGGATTTTGCTCCAGGGTTCAAGAAAGACAGATTTAATGCTACACTCAAGAATAAGTCAGCTCCTCTGAAGATCCAGAAGCTTCAGCTGTCTGACTCTGCTGTGTACTACTGTGCTCTGCAGCCCACAGTGACAGGAAACACCAAAACTCTGTACAAAAACCTTTGGAGCAAAGACAACAGAATACTCCACAACGTCCACTAGAGGGAGTCACACACTGTTAAACTTCAGTGGTTTATGAGGATAAAGTTAAGACTATTTGTAGAGGTGATACAAACTGTAGAAAATGAAGTTGGTTTTATGAAACAGTTCTTTGCACTAATGAAGACAAATGAAGCATAAACAATCAAAAAATGAAGTAAAGTGTTCATATCTCTAAAGTAGGGGAGAGCCGGGACGAATGAAACGCAGCGATTTTCTCAGAGACCATACAAGTCTGAAATGCCAAACTACATCAGCACATACAGAACACAGTAACTAACAGAACAGGGAAAAATCAGGTGGATCCATTACACTTTCACGGAGTTATATGAAAGAAGCTGTTTTAACCATGTCAAGTAAATTCACTCAAGCGATCTTTTTTTTGAATGACGAGTTGTGTCATGGTCGTGATCACATGAAAGATTAGTTAGTACTTTAACATATGCTGAAGTTTTAAATGTCAAAGTTTTACAGTTTAGAAGCTGATGAAGTTTAAACATCAGGAGTCACTGTCGGGACGATTGAAACAGATGTTCCATTCGTCCCGACACGCAGCCATTCTACCTTATTTAGATACGGTGGGAGGGGGGGCAGAGTCCACTGGGCTGCAGGTTGGACCACCAGGATGCTCACACCCAAATAACAGGGTCTTCTTCACAGTAGACCAAGAAAACAGGCTGCAGATGTGCATAAAAAGGGCAGCCGATATCTGATCCAAGTGCGTTAGCTGTTAGATTTTGCAGTTAGCTAGCTAAGTCATATTTATACTATTTTTTATTAAGAAAAAGGACATAATGGGTTTGCAATTACGTATTAAGAAAGGCAGTGTCCAGCTTTCTAAATAAAAACAAGAATAACTTAAACTATTTAAATGTATATCGTTGTGTTTCATTCGTCCCTCCCCTGTGTTTCATCCGTCCCGCACAGTAGGGACGAATGAAACAATGCTCACCTTACGTTCAAAGTGAAATTATACCGAAGTCGTTTTACATTTTAACAAGATAACACCTGGTATTGATAGAACACATATGTGAGTTGTTGATGACAACAACAAATGATTTCTGTCTGCAACGTTATATTTTAAAATGACGTGTATGTGAAAAGTGTTTCATTCGTCCCGGCTCTCCCCTACTGATGATGATGAGGAGTGTGATGTTAACTATGTAGATTAGATATTGTTTAAATTCCTGATGATCTTAAAACACCAACATCTTGGTCTCCCTGAACTTCCTGTCCTGAGGTTTCCATCAGTTTTCCTCCATGTTAAGGCAGGACAGTATGGGGAGTCCTCACTGATGATGCTGGATGTAAAACCCAGTGAGACTTTGTATGTGATACTGGACTGGACTGAAACTAGACCTGATCTCAGCATCCAGATCTGGGTTTTGTTAATTTGAAGGAATATTCCACAGAAAATGTCTTGTTTCACTATCAAATACTCTCCACCTGTAAGCTTGAAAGGTGACTCAGCAGTTTGTAGCATCACTTTGTTAATTGCTGCTGTAAATCCACAACTTCAGAGATGTGGGTGGTGATAACGCAGCACAGAAGTAGAGTCTGTAACCATGTTGAGTTTGGAAAATGCTGAACAAACAGATCATCAGCTGATAACTGGA